>OY992530.1:222399332-222576695 GCA_963921185.1 Dasysyrphus tricinctus | reverse complement strand
TTTGTTCAATTGTTTGCATAGGGGATCTGAGGTTTACAAAGCTTTCAAGTTTATCTCTGAATTCGTTCCAGTTTGTTCTCTTATTCACGAGCTTAGGATTACTTTTTTCTATTATTTCCGCTTCACTCAGTGTTAAAATTACTGGAGTATGATCTGACGATAAGTCGTAGTTACCTTCGACACTTATATGGTTTCGTTTAAAACCTTTAACTACGAACAAGTCTATAAGGTCTGGTATTTTGTTAGTATCAGATGGCAAATATGTTGGCGAACCAGAAGAATAAAATTCGCAGTTGTATTTGCGGCCTGCTTGGTATAGCCGTTTACCTTTTGTGGTTGTGAGCCTAGATCCCCAGTGGGTGTGTTTAGCATTGAAGTCGCCACCAACAAGGAAGTTATGTCCTAACAAATTAAGGAGTTCTGCAAAGTCTTTTTCAGTTGGAGAGCGCCTCGGAGGGCAGTATATAGCTGCTATCTTAAACTCTTTCTGTTTTATACCAATACTAATTGTTGTTACTTGCATATTTTCATTAGTAAACTTTGGTTCTTCACAGTGTGTTAAGCACTTTTTTATAAGTATTGCTGATTCACCCCTAGCTTTGTCAGCTGGGTGCAGAGCGTGATAACACGTATAGTTTGGTAATTTATTATCACGACTTTGTTCTATAGCGAGGTGAGTTTCGGACACCAAACAAATGTCTGTATGCTCTATGTCTAAAAAGATGTTTAGTTCTGATAAATGTTGTAAAAGACCGTTTGCATTCCATGTTGCGATTTTAAGTGTTCTGTCCATCATTGTTTCTTAAGAGCGACTTCTTCGCTTAGCTGTTTTATGTTTAAATCTTGTTTGTCAATCGTTTTAAGGATAAGTTCAAGCATTTCTTTGATAGATGTTTCTTCGTTTTTCCGCACATTTTTTACAATCTGGGAATAGGATTTATTTTCATCACTTTTGCTTAGTGCAATTGCTTTTGCCGGTTGGTTTTTAGTTTCGTTTTCTACCGTTACTGTTTTGTTTTCAACTATTGATTTTGTGTTTGTTGAGTTTCTAAGCTTGTTCCCAGTTTTGTTTTTTCTTTTTGTGTCTTGGAATTTTTTGGCGACTGGACATCTTCTGTAAATTGCAGGATGATTGCCCTGACAGTTAACATATTTCGCTTTCTGTTCCATGGCCGTAGCCAGGCCTACGCTAGGGTGAGCTCAGCTCACCCAAAAATAAGTTAAGCTCACCCAAAAAATTTCTAAGGAATTTTAAGTTCTTCATTTATTTCATTTATTTTAAGTTTTCATTTTGAGACAAAATATTTGTTTGCTTTGAAATATTATTTGAAATGTACTTACGCCACAATACCAATCTTTTCGTTTTATTCCGCACACTTTGATTTCTTCGTCAGCGAACCGGGGACTCTTCTGTTCCTTGGTCTATATGTGCTCTGTGTGCTTTTGTTGCCAGTCACTTGATCTATTATTTTTCAGTCAAAAGTATGTTCCGACTATGAAAGAACACGCCAAACATATATTATAAATTCATTCAACAATAGCCTTATAGATTTTAAACTCATTGGCCCTGAGTAATAGATCCGAATCTAGCCTAAAGTCGACTTTAACAAAGACATCCGTAGAAATAAAACACAAATTTCACCACTAAATGTTTAGAAGCGCCTAAGTTTAAAATGATCTTATTTAAGCATTTAGAAGTGAAATTTGTATTTTATTTCTACGGATATTTTTGTTAAAGTCGACTTTAGCTAGATTCGGATCTATTACTCAGGGTCATTGGTTTCCCCTTGTGTTTATAGCTTTAAATTAAAAGGACTTAATGAATCTGTTAACGTCAAAAGCGGTAGCTATTATTTTGTAAGAACTGTCAGATGTAAGACTGCAAAGCAAAAACAAAAGTAGGTCTCTTAAGGACCGTTTCGAATGACAATCAGGAAAACCGATTCGATACGTCTACAATCTTTTTTTCGATTTTGAAATCAGATCTATTTTTCACGGTAAGAACTATCAATGCTTCAATTGAAAAGGTTGTTGAGTTTTATATGTAATTTTTAATTTTATTTTCAGATAATTTCACCGTTTATACTCAACTTGAAATTCCACATAAAAGATCCCACAAAATGAGAATTCTACCGTTTTTGAATCAAGGAGAGAGCTGTTTATTGCTATTTGTTAAATAACTCTACTGGATATTTTCAGAAATGCTCGAACGCACTTTTCAATACCCAGTACCAGGCAACTAATATATTATAACTTCATAAACAAAAATGTGAGCTCACCCAAAACAACCTTGAGCTCACCCATACGTTTGATCCTGGCTACGGCCGTGTTCTGTTCTCTGCCCATGGGACAGTTTTTAGTTACATGCCTGCCTTTGCATTTAACACAAGCAAGCTCGCGATTGCAGTATTTTTGTGTATGCCCAAAGGCTTGGCAGCGCTTGCATTGTGGAACAATTTTTGACTTTCGCAGTGGTTCAATTTTGACAACTATGCCCATAATTGATTTAATTCTGTAAATCTTATCGAGACTTTCTTTATTCTCGAAAGTGAGCATAAATAAAGGTAGAGACCTCTTTTTTGTCGTTGATACCCCAGTGGAGTCTTTGATTATCTCATTTTTAATAAGATTATTGGCATCGAGAGCTTGAAAGCCTTTTTGTATAAGGTCTTCGACAATTTCTTTAGCATCACATGAAGAGTGAAGGCATCTTGCTACTACTTTTATTGATCTTGTAGCTTTATTTTCGTACGAGTGCCACTGAATTTGATTTTTGTTCAATTCTTCGGTGACATATCTATACGCATCGGCGTCTTCAACAATGACTTTCCAATAATTGTCTTTATTGTATGATGTGTATTTACATTCCTTTTTCGTGCATTTTTCTACTATGCTCTTAAGCTCGCCAAACATTGCCAACCCGGAAATCATGATTGGAGGTGGTGCAGTTTGTCTAGTGCCTTTAACATAAGACTTCTTTTTGGGTACATCTCCTGTTTCTTTATTAGATGTTTTCATTATTGCAGCAGTATCTGCCTTTGAAGTTGTCGTCTGCTGACTTTTTTGAACAGTCTCTGCGGGCTACCCTCTGCTTTTCGTTTCTTGGATTTACGCTTGTTTCTGCTACCATCGGTTTCAAGAAGGAGCTCTTCCTTATCAGTATGGAACTCAATTGCAGTTTTTTGTGGGCTTTTCACTACAAGAGTTTTTGGACTGGACTTGTTGTCATTTAATGTCTTCTTGTCTAGCAAACTGACTTTTTCTTCGAGTCTCTTAACTTGCTGCTGAAGACCTTCAACGAAGACTTCAAGTTGTTTTCTGGCTAAAATTTCTTTTTGCCATTCTTCGAAGTAATTTTTGGATTCAACTTGGATCTCGTTATTTTCTTTGGAACACTGCTGATCTTTTATATCGAATTTAATAGTTATTGGTTCCTTTTTCGTTAGTGACTTCAATGTCATTTGATTTTTGTGTAGGGGTTATTGATGGAATAACCCTTGAGGAGATTAAATTTGGTAGAGTTCTCGGTGTTTTTGAACTCTTTCTGTTTCCTAGAAGCAATAATTGGTCCTCCCCAGAATCCGTAGGACCGATCTCCGTAGAGAGTGGATTTACCAGTTTAACTGGATTGCCACCTGGGGTATTATATCGATTTGTTTTACTCATTGCCATATTTAATATTTTGTAACTTTGTTTGTTAACCATAAATAGCTAGTTACTATCTCTATTCAAGGTTTTTAAATACAGCCGCCCCTATGGGATCAGACGCTGACCAATTAACCGCACATTATGTGTCAGACGCTCTTGGGTTTCTTGGAGAGCTGGTTCTTTAGAGCGATGTCTTATCTTACATTTTGCTCCTAGTTCCTGAGAAGGTAACTCAGGTGTCTCCAGACATGCCACCATAAAGGTCTTCGTCGTCCCTACTGGAATGCGTTATTCGGTAGCCATTACAATTATTTTATTTATTTTTTCTATTTTATACAAAAATATATAAAGTTAAATTTGAAACTCTGCATATTACTCGGCTGTTATTGGTCTGATTTAATTAAAAGTACTTTGTGAACCTTCCTCTTACTATTAATACTAAATTATGTTACTACATCGATTCCATTGAATTAACCATGTGTGAACTCATTGAACACGAGGACACAAACATTAATTTTTATATTTAGAAATTAAGGTATGAAATTACCATCGTTTTCCTGCATACATTAATTTTGTTTTGTTATTCAATAACAATTTTTCAATTTTTTAGATCACATAATTATGTACTTGTGATTAATATTATAAATATCCAATAAATATGTACTTTCTATCAGCAGAACAGACATATTACAATTAAGTTCAATGCAACTGAACCAGTTAAAAGCCTTTATTTTCTAAAGATAGGTACATTAATGTTTAATCCTATCCTTAAGCCTAAAAAATAACTAATAACTCTAAAAAGCCCAAGCTGGCTCTGTTGTAGAAAATATTATGATTATCTTAAACGACATAAATGAAATATAGTTATCGTTCTACAGGGTTAAAGCAGCTTCCTTAAAAATACTAAAATCAACTCTATTTATAAGCTTCAAATTGAAACTCCATATTATTTGTCTGGATTAAGTTTGAAACAAATTTCTTTGTGTATAGATAGGCCCGCAAGCAGTTATTAATTAAATAAAAAAAATAAAAAAGAACAAATTGTATAACAGAGATAAATACCCAAAGGGAAAACTTTGAAACAAAAGTGATACACATAGTTTTGTGGAATAAAAGAGGCATTATTTTTCTTTTAACAAAATTTCATTTGGCAAAGTGATTTCGTTTGGGAAATGAATATACTATGTAGGGCTGGAAGCTGGACTAATCCAACCAGTTTTCTAGCAAATGATCAACATTTTGATAGGGTTATTCAGCTTGAATTTATTTTTGTTGTTATTCGACGAATATTACATATATATATTATGCTAGTCAAATGGTGTTCAAAAGGGACCTGAAGTGGAAAGTTCTGGTGTAATTATTTTTAATGGCTCCCGTTATGTTTTTGGGGTCGCTGAACACGAATCTGAAGTTGTCCAACAAAATTTTTCACGGCAAATATGAGAATTCGTCAAAAAACGTCAAAAATTTCGACATTTTTTGTCTTTTTTCCTTATTGCTCAAAAATTATATTTCTTTTGCAAAAAGCGCTTATGCAAAAATAAAGACAATGAGATTACCTACAATCTATGCTTTTATCATTTTTTTGTTAGACTTATGGTTTCTGCGGAAACAGTCGTTGAAAAACAGCCAAAAATCCGTCATTTTTAAAAAATTGCATAAACGATTTTTCTTTGTATATTGTTTTCTTCATTACATGAAAAGTAGGCCATGAGTTATTATGTTATTCACATTTTCTAATTGTAGTTGTCTAAAATTATTATATTGCAGTAGTTAAGTGTCTAAGTTTCAGTATTCCAAACATTCAAAATGTCAATTCAAAAGTGTTTTATTTGTGACAAAGATATGGAGTATGGTGCAGTGAAGATGATCTTATGGACGTATACTGCAGTGGTACGGCCGATTCTAACATATGGTTCGATTGTCTGGTGGCCCGCATTTGAAAAGGCATATAACATCGACAAACTCAAAAAGGTTCAAAGAACAGCTAGTGTTGGTACCACAGGGGCTCTTCGATCTTGCCCAACGGATGCCTTAAGCCTTTTTCTGCACCTTCTACCACTTGATCTACACATAAAATATCTAGTATCTTGCAGTGCCTTAAGACTTAAAGAATCAAATTCTTGGGTTGCAAAACCTTATGGTCACAGCAATATCACAAATTTGATTCCCGCTGATATACTTTCGACTCCCACTGACTACCGCGCTCCTACAATGAGCCTCAGTAAAGATTTTAAAGTCTTATTCCCATCCAGAGGGGACTGGGATGATGACGCCGTGACGAGAGACTTCGACACAACTATCTATACTGATGGCTCAAAGATGGAGTGCGGTGTTGGCTCAGGAGTCTTCTCTGAGTCTCTCAACATCTCTATGTCATTTCGGCTACCGAATTTTGCAAGTGTATCTATTTCAGGCTGAAATACTGAAAATTAGGGAGGCATGCAAGATACTTAAGGCAGATCCAAACCAAAATCGTAATACAGCCATTCTTACAGACAGTCCAGGCGGCTGTGAAAGCCATTGATTCGGCTACATCATCCTCTAAATTGGTCCAACAATGCCGAGATGAGCTCGCAAGTCTAAATATTAACCTCAAGGTCACTCTTATCTGGGCTCCTGGTCACAGTGGCCTTGAGGGATATGAACGGGCAGATGAACTAGCCAGGCAAGGATCAGCCCTTCATATCTCACTTGCGGAAAGAGTCAATATTCCCCTTGGAGTTGTGAAGGGCAATATATAATATATCCAATCGTAGGTGGAGCAGTTTAACCAACTGCAAAATATCCAGAACGATTTGGCCCGCCTTAAATAAATCCCGAACAATTGATCTCATATGTAGACCCAAGCGGGACATAGCCAGGGTCGTAGCAACCTGCACTGGACACTGGTCAATTGGAGAACATGCGGCCAGGCTGGGTATTCCTTACAATACTCACTGTCGCAGCTGTGGAGACCAGCAAGAAAAGGAAACAGTCCTTCATTTTCTCTGAAAATGTCCAGCTCTAGCCAGAATGAGAGCACAATCGTTTGGAATGGCTTTTTTTGACGACCTAAACGCACTTTCCGAAATGAAGATCAAAGACTTGATCTCTTTTCAAAACGCCACGAAAAGGATCTGAGACGAAAATCGGTTGCGTGTTCTATTGTCTTTTGTAATGAATCACAAGGTACCTCAACCATACTTCACAGCCGTCCTATTTCAAAGCAAGGAACGCTTTTCTGGTTTCTTGGGAAAGATGATCTCCAACCCGCACTGGAGGAAATCTCACATCCAAACCAGGGAACGGGACACCTGAGGAATAAGCCCCTCAGAGAATAAACCCGCAAATCCTCACTTTAATCTGTTTTCATACACAGGTCAAACGAGTTATGGTATCAAAACGGCGCATTCTAGTGCTAATTGGGCAAAGAGCGAGTGTTACGCACTTGCCACCATTTCTACCTACCTATGGTGCAGTGAAAGTGGTGAATGAAAAAGCAATTGAAACGTTCCTTCAAGCCAGTAAGAAGAGAAAAGACGGAAAGGGAGCTTCTTTGGCAGGTAAGAAATCAGTGGAAGAGCATACAACCTGCCAAAAAAGCTATATAAATGATAGAATGATATCTGCTCACCTGAAGAAAGCTGGTAAACCATCAAGCACTCCGCTAAAATTGCGATCATGTTCAAATTCATGCTCCACTGAAGAGTTTTCATTCAGAACACTTTGTTTTGTCAGTGGGTACGTATTCCTGATGATTACTCGAGGATCGAGGTCGCAACAATGTTTATCTCCAGGTGAACGTAATTTGGTACATCAGGTGACAAAAATTGAAGTTTAAGATAAAGTTTTGATTCAAAATAGCTTTTTATGGCTTTTAGTCCTACAAATTGACGTTTCGTCCGGCTTACTCACTTGGACTCAGCAGTGACTGTGAATGGACATTTTGACTGTTTGAAATACTGAAACTTAGACACTTAACCACTGCAATATAATACTTTTAGACAACTACAATTAGAAAATGTGAATAACATAATAACTCATGGCCTACTTTTCATGTAATGAAGAAAACAATACAAAGAAAAATCGTTTATGTAATTTTTTAAAAATGACGGATTTTTGGCTGTTTTTCAACGACTGTTTCCGCAGAAACCATAAGTCTAACAAAAAAATGATAACAGCATAGATTGTAGGTAATCTCATTGTCTTTATTTTTGCATAAGCGCTTTTTGCAAAAGAAAAATAATTTTTGAGAAATAAGGAAAAAAAGACAAAAAATGTCGAAATTTTTGAAGTTTTTTGACGAATTCTCATATTTGCCGTGAAAAATTTTGTTGGACAACTTCAGATTCGTGTTCAGCGACCCCTAAAACATAAAGGGAGCCACTAAAAATAATTACACCAGAACTTTCCACTTCAAACTACCATTTGACCTGACTATATTTATAACAGTACAAATTGTACACATTTAATTTTGTCAAAACACGATGTAAAACGAATTTAACCTACAAAAATTGCGTATTGACAAAGTCATTCTTTCCAGTCAACTGATGAATCAATAATTTAGATCGCCACCGTGGTGAATTTGCAATTTATGTGGCTTAAAAGCTTATTTGAATCAATAGTTAAATAAGTTTAATAAAAATGTGTTAGGTACATATTATTCATTCATATTAAGCTGATCCAATTTGGAGGCAAACATTTGCAACTGTGCTTGTTGAATTGAATTTATTTAGCAAGAGTAACTTCCTTAAAATCTGGAGCCTTAAATGCTTTATGATGCACTTTAATTTCTTAGAATCCAACCACATTGTTTAAATACAACCAAATTCCAACCAACTTGACTCAAATATAGCTTTCTGCGAATTAACGCACAACGTTTAATAATCTTGTAAATCGATGAGTCTCAATAAATTTGCTTCAGAGATGATTAGAAGCAGCCACGGAAAGTAACAATATAATTTTAATGAGACACCCACTCCTCAACCTCCCAATCTTACCGCACTTAGTGGTGCAAGACAACAGCATACCTACAAGAAACTTTTTGAACAGCAATGCTTTAACATTGTTACATCCCCATATAACCAAAAATGCAGGAATAATGAAGTGGAAACTTACACCCCAATGTCGCAGCAGTGCAGCGTAACTAATATCGTTCACCACAATTTCTAAAGTCTTCACATTAAGTACAGTCAATATATTATGAATCTATGTGGCAGATAGACGAAATTGTGAAAAGGAGGTATTTATTTTATTCCAAATTTCTGTATTTCAAAATTCATTTCAATTTTGTAAGCCCAGAATTCTGTTAGTCTGAAATTTTGTATTACAAAATTCTGTAAATCTAAACTTCGGGATAGAGCGTCTAGCTTAAAATTAGATGTACCTGTTGATTCTATTTGGGAAAATGAAAGACTGCGATATCTACTACAGCGATTGTTGCCGACAAAAAAGGCAGCGCTTTTTTGGATGTGGATTCGTTGTAAGAGGTAGACTAAGGTAAGAAGCCTTGAGCTTCAACTATGTGAAAGAGCGCCTCACGATAATTCACTTCAAGGCTAAGTTCGCTAACATCAGCCTCATATTCACGCATGCCCCCACAGAGGAAAAAGACGATGACACCAAGGTTTCTACGAGCTCCTGGACAAGATATATGAGCTGCGGGGCGAAAAGTTATGGTAGCTAGTAGAAGTTCCCACATCTCGATATACATAAGGGGACATGGACATGGTCCGAATTCCGGGTAAAACAACCACCAGCCAGATTTACCAAATTGCGGTCGACCCAGGGCACTCCTCCAGTATCAAAGATGTCCGAACATTCCGAGGAGCCAACGTTGACTCGCACCACTACCTCGTTGTAGCCAAGGTTATGCTACGGATATTCAGACCAAAGCCAAAACAGGGAAGTACTGTGAGGAAGTTTAACGTCGGACGGCTACAATTCCAAGAAATCACCAGGTCCTTTTCTGGTGGAGTTTATCACGCCCTCTTATATAGTCATATGCTCGCAACTTCAAGCATCGAGGACCAGTGGAAGAATTACCAGGAAGCCATTAATTTTGCTGGGTCTAGCAGGACCACCACACCGAAGCCCCTGATGGTTTGACGAAGATACCGGCGAGTACATGTAGCCAAACAACAGGCATACAAAGTGGGGCTGCATAGAAGGACCAGAGCTGCTCGTGAGCTCTATGAGCAGAAGAGAAGAGAGAAACACCAGCTTCTCAGAAGGGAAAGAAAGAACTTTAGAAGCGCTTTATCGAGGAAATTGAGGGATGCCATTGCAGGAATGAAGTTCGGAAGTTTTACCAAAAAGTAAAAAGAACCTATCAGGGTTACAAGGCCCCAAACGACACCTGCAAGGACGATCAGGGGAACATCATGGTATGGAAAAATCATTTCTACAAATTGTATAACGGCGATGATGAACCGAATTCCGCTGCCATGTAGATTGCACCATTCAACCTGGATGACCGACGTAGGCTAACAATTCCGTCCGCCCGATCTCTCGTTTATATCTGAACTTAATTCTATTAGAGCTGTTGGAGCTGATGGATTTGCGGCTGAGCTATTCAAAGACACTGGCGATGAATTAGACAGGATAATGTACCAGCTCAATAAAAAAATATGGTCAAAGGAAATTATGACCGATGAATGGAACCTCAGCATTAATAAAGGTGATCCTCTGGACTGCACTAACCAAAGAGGCATCAATCTTTTTAGCATTGTATACAAGATCTTTTATGCCATACTTTATTAAGGCCTGACGCTAAACCAGGAAACTCCACCATCGACTAAATATTCGCACTAAGGCAGATCTTGGAAGAAATCCAGGAGTGTCAAATCGGTATCCACCATCTTTTCATCGATGTCAGGGCCGCTTATAACATCATCTATTAGGACGAGCTATAAAGAGCAATGTCTAGTTTTGGCATCCCTTAAAAACTCGTCTGTTTGTGCAGGATGACGATGGAAAATACACGCTACTCCATCAAGGTTGGCAAAGATCTCACCAATACCTTTGATGTCAAAACAAAAAAGGTTTTAAGCGAGGCAACGTGCTGTCATATGACATCGTTCTTGAAAGAATAGTTGGAGGAGTTAAGAAGATGGGTTCAACGGTGAATGAAGGCAATACTAAAAATATGCTGTCAACAAGAATGGACACTCAAGCTGAAAGCAGATCTTGAAGGAAGTTCATGCATTTTCAAACCACGAGTAGAGGCTACTTGGAAAGATGTTACCTATCCCACTGACTGGAAGAATGGTGTAATTGTGAAGTTACCAAAGAAATGTGACCTCAAGAACTGTAAAAACTGGAGTGTTTCCGAAGTTAGTGGCAACTATTGTTCCCGAAAGTATAATGTTCAGGATCGAGTCTACCATCAAGAGGCACTAAGCGGACTTTCACAGTGGTCTATCTTGCGTCGATCACATTGACACCTTGCGAATTATACTTAAGCAATCGTCCAGTGTGTCAACCCCCGCTGTACCTCATGTTTGTTGACTTCGAAGAAGCTTTCCACTGGGTTACTCGGGAATGTATTGGGAAGTCTCTGATTACAAGGGGTTTCCCTATACATTCTGCACAATAGATAGCTTTCCGATCCTTTCGAAGCGCCAAGGAGTGAGCCGAAGGATGTATCCTTTCACCTATACTGTTTTCACTGGCAATTGACGATGTGATGGCTTCAACAGTGGACTCAAACGGAAGGCATGGAATACAATGGAGGGAGACCGTTTGACAAGCATCATAAAGACTATGTCGACGATATCTGTGCTCTTGCAAATAGCACTGATGGCTTAAATAAAGTGGGTCAATCACTGCCAGGTACACGGAGAGGTGGCTGGTTTAACACTTTGACTGAAATGTCGGATGTTTTGTGCGACAACTCATAGTTCTCCAAAATACACGTAACACATTTTCGTACTTTGGCTGAAGCCGTTACGTTTTTGTGCGACGGTATATGGGATTTTATATGGGTTTCATATTGTGTGGAATTTTTTGTCTACCTTGATGGTGGAACAGATCTATCAGAATAAGTAAGTCCCGTTATTAATTTGGAATCCTCTCCCCCATGTCGAATTCAATTAAAATATCACTACGCATTAAGTTGAGACTCTTTAAATCCAACTTAAAATCCGTGCTATTATACGTCTGTGAAATATAGAAGCGCTCTACTAGCATCTTGAGCTGATAATGCAGGCTTTAAAACGATATCCAAGGTACATTTTGAAGATCCATTGGCTACAACGTTGAGTTGTGGTATAGAATTAGGCAGCATAAGGTGGTTTGAGATATTATGCAATGATTCAGGAATCTTTTCTGAGACTCTAAACAACTCAAGGTCCTTTCAGATAGCCAATTTTTCAAGTGTTTTACAAGCGGAATTACTTGCAAATTATCGGCGAGGCTAGGAATTCCTAACATTACTGTCGTAGCTGTGGGGACCATCAAGAAAAGTCATTCACTTGCTTTGTAAATGTCTTGCTCTGGCCAGAATGAGAGCACAATCGTTAGGAGTGGCTTTTCTTGACGACCTTACCGAACTTTCCGAAATAAAGATCAAGGATTTGATCTATTTTTGCAACGCGACTAAATGGATCTAAGACGTAAATCGGTTGCTTCTGTATCATGCTCCCTGTGAGGACTCCCAAGACCATAAGCCAGCGGGAATTCGGGTTCAGCAGGTTTATATGGTGCTCATGTGCTCAATAACCTTAGAACCACACAGTTGAAACGTTTACACATCAACGCCATTCTGCTACCTGCCTAGAATAGCATAATAAATTCGGCTTCGGGGCGGGATGCGACCCAATTGCGTGAGTGTCTTTTGACTCACCTCCTGTAGGCTGTGCTGGCTCACAACAAACCCTGATCACACATCCACTATAATTCAAAGCAGGTAGCATATCTGGTTTCATGAGTTCCTTGTAACCTTCACTGGGAAGCTTACGTAATGCGGAGTGAGCAGACGGAGGCTCACGGTGATATTGCATCCCATCATGTAACCGGATGACCCCCTGGGGGATCGTTTTTCGTGCTTTCAAGAAACCTACAAACTGCCTAGCTTGGCTCTTTGCTGTCAAAACCGGGGCGGGGAAGATGAACCTTCAGAGGGTGTATGTCCACAAACCTTTACCCTAACCGTTTTCATCCACAGGTCAAATGTTATCAAAATGACGCACCCCAGCGCTAATTCGGTCACCAACCGAGTGCAATGCTCGTGGCTGCAATGAAAATTGCGGTGGATTAGCCATAAAAATTGAGGAAACCAGACAATAACATCGCGGAGCAATCTTTTAAATAGAATCAACAGGTAGCAAGACGTCTTGAAAGACCAAAAACAACCTGGAGGTCAAATGTATTGGAGGAAGCTAGGTCTCAGGATACTCGTAGATGGCCGCAGATAAAACAACTTGCTTCGAATTGAGACAGATGGAGGTATCAGAACTATTGCCTTCTACAATAAAATAAATTTGGTAGCGCAACAGCTCGTGGAGAACCAGGGCCCAGTAACTTACAACTCTCAACCATTCCTGCGTGCGTGTTGTGGGCCGGAATAGTGGGACCTACCTACGGCTAGATGGGAAGCAATCATTCATGACAAATTAACTCTCAGAGGATTTGTCAATTCCTTGGAAAAAGCAGTACCTACCTCAGAAAAAACATTTTTGTTTTTAAGTGGTCTTCTACCATATTTTGCTTTTTACTCTTAAACTATTAAGGGCTCTGGAGACGCTCGAACATGGTGCGAGTGAACATAGCTCGACTAAACTCCGCAGACACAGAAACCAAACTACTCGAACTTCATTATTCTTACGACTTATATTTCATTCACAATATTGACTGTCACATTTATTTTATTTTTATTCAGGTTTTTTGAAATTTTTCTTTTTATTTTTTAATATTGAACTCAAAACTAAACCGAAATGTTCGAGTAAACATACGAAACCGGTCCGCAAACAGTCGAATCTGGTACGACAAACTACTAGCCCCGCCCTCGAACATTGAAAATTTTCAAACTCCTTTTGATTTTGGTGAGACCAAATTTATGTTTAGTGACACCAAATAATTGGTACTCGAACCAGCCCGCAGACAAGTAAAATCAACTCGAACATAGTATTCGAACCATGTTCACTCGCACCAAGTTCGAGCGTCTCCAGAGCCCTTTATGTCCAGAAGCGAAACGAGATAATGAGGTTTAAAGTTTTGTTTTTATTTATGGCTGTCAATTTTTAAATCTTTGCAATATTTCTACAATTGGTCTTACATTTCTGACAGCGTAACATTATAAAGATGAATCAAAAACTCAGTCTACCTTAATTTTAAAGTTAAATCACTGACTGACTGTATACTAATTTTTGATTACTGGAACTCTTCCACGGTATATCACAAAAGGAGTGGAGTATATATGGAAAGGATTCCTGCTTTATGCCTTTGGTGCGAGATGGTTGATGATGTGAAGTTAAATTGATTCTAGAAGGTGCAGATAGATAAGATAGTTTGGATAGGTAACTAGAGAGGTACTTATTGCATTAATGAGTACCTACCTACATAAATTAGCGAAAGGGGAAAACATATAATAAATAGATACTTAAGTATGTTCTTTGTCTTTGTAGTCGCATTCAAACTTTTCCCGCAGGATTTAATTAAATAAATAATTATTACCACACATATTATAAGAACTTATTTTGTAATAATGCGCTTGGGGTGCACATTAGCACATTTAATTAATGTTTAACTTTGTGAGACTCTTTATTCATGGAATAAAATGTAGGAAAAAATGAAAATGATTTACGACAAGGGTGCGTAGGTACTACTTTTTGATTGTTTGCTTTTTCTTACCTAGGCCAAGTCTTTGTAGCGAAATCAGAAGAGTTTCAAGGTTAAGCAGAATTATAGCAAATTGATTATTGTAAGTTTTGTTAAAAAATGGCTGATTCTCTACCAACTGTGATTATTTGTGTCCAGTGATTTGTTTTTTTTTATTTAATGTAAATCTATCACACATTTCTGGTATAACTTGGGTAAATGGCTTTTAAATATGTCGGAAAATAATGGGTATAAGTAGGTATGCTTAAAACCATAAATATTGCTACATTTATTACAGCTGTGATGAAAGACTACTCATATTAGAATCCGGATTCGTTGGAAATCGGCTAAGAAGCAAAGTTATCGGCCTTAAACCGATAAGCGATCGCCTGGCTGTGATCCGTATCAAAGCCATTTTCAAAAATAATTAGCCTTGCACACGACCCTCACAATGGAGTTCAAAGCTCTTTAAAGGATGAGTTTTATGACCGCCTAGACAGAACTTACGGAGGCTGCCAGAAGTAAGATGTAAACATTTTACTCCGGGACTTCAATGCTAAAATTGGAAAAGGAGATACCTTCGGTGGATTACTTGCTACAGACACATCCGCCACGAAGAGACAAATGATAAAGTTCCTCCGACTAATAGACTTTAAGAAGACTTTGCTCAAAAAAGCAAACTGGCGCTCCCCAATAGTCGATACGCTAACCAAATTGACGCAAGGAAAGACGAGCCTTTACTCTAATATCTTATAGATGTTCGTAGTACATTGTGCAATAATGATTAGTGATGCGTTGGGATGTCATGCCGAAGGTCCCGGTTCGATTCCCAGCCCCTACCATCTAAAAACAGAAATGCTTTTTCCCAGGTACTGACTCTGGCGACAAATCCTCCAAGAGTATACTTGTCATGAATAAGTGCTTCTCATCTAGCCGTTCCGACTCGGAAAAAATTGTAGGTTCTCTTCATTCCTGCCAACAACACGCACACAGGAATGGTTGAGAGTTGTAATTCACTATTGCGCCACCAAATTTAAAATTTTATCTTAGATGTGCGTACTTTTCGAGGGGCAAACGTTGACTCTGACCATTTCCTTGTTGCGGCAAGGTTAAATGCTCGACTGTTAAATTAAAAGAAACTACAAACCACCCGCGCGCCGCCCTAAAAACGAAATTCGACCTTGGTCACCTTAACATATAGGTACCTGTTAGAGCCCCCAAAGCCTACAGTGAGCGTCTGAGTGAGAAGCTCTCCACTGGACATTCACCTGCCACAGGCGCCAACAACCAGTGGTCCCAGTATCGTGATATCATGAAAGAAGCAGCTGAAACTACAGTAGGCCTTCAACTATACCCGAAAAAAAACGCGGGTGTACGCAACCTCTCAGCTCAAGGAGATCGAAGAGTTTCGCGATCGAAATAAAACCTGGAAGTTTTATAAAAACGCCAAGCAACTGACTGCTGGCATTAAAACCGGAACGCAGGCTCTTCATAAAAAGCGAACCTAGTGGCCGAAGTCCAGGGAATTGTAGATTTTTTTAAGCAGTATTTCCAGCTGCTGATATCAGATTGAGCGAGAAACAGTACAATAAGCGAACCCAACTTCAGCCAATGAGGACCTAGTACCACCACTCAGTATAGAAGAGTTATTCTTAGCTATACAAAAGCTCAAGAAAAAACAAGGCTGCTTGATCTGATGGTTTACCAGTGGAGCTCTTCAAGCACGGAGTTGATGTGTTCAAAGGGTACATGCATCAACCCATCATCCAAGTTTTGGTTGAAGGAAACATGACTGATGACTGGGTATATCAGCTTCTTTGTATGGCCCATCTACAAAAAAGGTGATCCTGAAAGAACTATCGAGGCACACCCCTGATAAACTTCGCAAACACGGTTAAACTCGTCGGATTTGGGAAGTGGGGGGGGGTCTTGCCCTCGTGGCGAGCGACACCTCATACCAAAAACACGTATCATGACAAAGAATCACCTAGCCACCCTTAGTATCTATCCACACTTGAAGACACTGCTGCTGGAGATGCAGTGGTTGGTCTACTTCCACCCTACTATTCAGTCGACCTTTCTCTCGAGTTCCCCTTGTGTGTCACTTTCAAGTCATACCTACTTCTTCATGACCAAAGAACCTTTGCCTGCCTAACCGCACCCTCAAAAAAAGAAGATTTAATGTCCAGTTGAGTTACTATTGGACCTAAAAAAAACAGCCTTTATCAACAGAAAGTGCCGGCTGGAAAAATGTATAGTTTCTGAACTCCATATATTGCAAGGCTTTGTTACCCATTGTTATGATTGACGAGGAAGCCTTGGTTCTCGAAGGAACAAATTTCTTAGCTTTAATGCAAAGCCGCTTATTTATCCGAGCATCGAGATGCACGATATTAAGTCCTGTGAAGTTAGCAAAAAAAATGTTTAAAATTAAATAAAAAATGAGAGTTCCCGGTAGCAAACAAAGAGTTCTAGAGTTCCTCATACTTTTTTTTAATAGTTCTGGCGAATGGAGTGTTAGAATTAAAAAAAAAAGTTTTTTTTGCTAACTTCACGCAGCAAAGACTTTTTTGAGAAAAAGAGTTCTGAGCATGTTTTTCACCTTAAAATCAAGAGTTCTGGAGTTCCTGATGGGTTTTAGAAAGAGTTCTACAAAATTGAAAAAGTTAGGGCAATTTAAGGTGCCCATTGACTTAGAACCAAAAATTTTCAAAATCCACAAAAATCGAAAAAAAGGAGTTCTGATTAGAGTTCCCGATAGCAAACAAAGAGTTCTGAACATTTTGTTAATAACTTTTTTTTCTAAAACTAATTTTTCAAAAGTTATTCGCAAATTTAGGTGCCCATTGACTTAGAACCAAAAATTTTCAAAATCCACAAAAATTGAAAAAAAGGAGTTCTGATTAGAGTTCCCGATAGCAAACAAAGAGTTCTGAACATTTTGTTAATAACTTTTTTTTCTAAAACTAATTTTTCAAAAGTTATTCGCAAATTTAGGTGCCCATTGACTTAGAACCAAAAATTTTCAAAATCCACAAAAATCGAAAAAAAGGAGTTCTGATTAGAGTTCCCGATAGCAAACAAAGAGTTCTGAACATTTTGTAAATAACTTTTTTTTCTAAAACTAATTTTTCAAAAGTTATTCGCAAATTTAGGTGCCCATTGACTTAGAACCAAAAATTTTCAAAATCCACAAAAATTGAAAAAAAGGAGTTCTGATTAGAGTTCCCGATAGCAAACAAAGAGTTCTGAACATTTTGTTAATAACTTTTTTTTCTAAAACTAATTTTTCAAAAGTTATTCGCAAATTTAGGTGCCCATTGACTTAGAACCAAAAATTTTCAAAATCCACAAAAATTGAAAAAAAGGAGTTCTGATTAGAGTTCCCGATAGCAAACAAAGAGTTCTGAACATTTTGTTAATAACTTTTTTTTCTAAAACTAATTTTTCAAAAGTTATTCGCAAATTTAGGTGCCCATTGACTTAGAACCAAAAATTTTCAAAATCCACAAAAATCGAAAAAAAGGAGTTCTGATTAGAGTTCCCGATAGCAAACAAAGAGTTCTGAACATTTTGTTAATAACTTTGTTTTCTAAAACTAATTTTTCAAAAGTTATTCGCAAATTTAGGTGCCCATTGACTTAGAACCAAAAATTTTCAAAATCCACAAAAATTGAAAAAAAGGAGTTCTGATTAGAGTTCCCGATAGCAAACAAAGAGTTCTGAACATTTTGTTAATAACTTTTTTTTCTAAAACTAATTTTTCAAAAGTTATTCGCAAATTTAGGTGCCCATTGACTTAGAACCAAAAATTTTCAAAATCCACAAAAATTGAAAAAAAGGAGTTCTGATTAGAGTTCCCGATAGCAAACAAAGAGTTCTGAACATTTTGTTAATAACTTTTTTTTCTAAAACTAATTTTTCAAAAGTTATTCGCAAATTTAGGTGCCCATTGACTTAGAACCAAAAATTTTCAAAATCCACAAAAATCGAAAAAAAGGAGTTCTGATTAGAGTTCCCGATAGCAAACAAAGAGTTCTGAACATTTTGTTAATAACTTTTTTTTCTAAAACTAATTTTTCAAAAGTTATTCGCAAATTTAGGTGCCCATTGACTTAGAACCAAAAATTTTCAAAATCCACAAAAATTGAAAAAAAAGGAGTTCTGATTAGAGTTCCCGATAGCAAACAAAGAGTTCTGAACATTTTGTTAATAACTTTTTTTTCTAAAACTAATTTTTCAAAAGTTATTCGCAAATTTAGGTGCCCATTGACTTAGAACCAAAAATTTTCAAAATCCACAAAAATTGAAAAAAAGGAGTTCTGATTAGAGTTCCCGATAGCAAACAAAGAGTTCTGAATATTTTGTTAATAACTTTTTTTTCTAAAACTAATTTTTCAAAAGTTATTCGCAAATTTAGGTGCCCATTGACTTAGAACCAAAAATTTTCAAAATCCACAAAAATCGAAAAAAAGGAGTTCTGATTAGAGTTCCCGATAGCAAACAAAGAGTTCTGAACATTTTGTTAATAACTTTTTTTTCTAAAACTAATTTTTCAAAAGTTATTCGCAAATTTAGGTGCCCATTGACTTAGAACCAAAAATTTTCAAAATCCACAAAAATTGAAAAAAAGGAGTTCTGATTAGAGTTCCCGATAGCAAACAAAGAGTTCTGAACATTTTGTTAATAACTTTTTTTTCTAAAACTAATTTTTCAAAAGTTATTCGCAAATTTAGGTGCCCATTGACTTAGAACCAAAAATTTTCAAAATCCACAAAAATTGAAAAAAAGGAGTTCTGATTAGAGTTCCCGATAGCAAACAAAGAGTTCTGAACATTTTGTTAATAACTTTTTTTCTAAAACTAATTTTTCAAAAGTTATTCGCAAATTTAGGTGCCCATTGACTTAGAACCAAACATTTTCAAAATCCACAAAAATCGAAAAAAAGGAGTTCTGATTAGAGTTCCGGATAGCAAACAAAGAGTTCTGAACATTTTGTTAATAACTTTTTTTTTCTAAAACTAATTTTTCAAAAGTTATGCGCAAATTTAGGTGCCCATTGACTTAGAACCAAAAATTTTCAAAATCCACAAAAATTGAAAAAAAGGAGTTCTGATTAGAGTTCCCGATAGCAAACAAAGAGTTCTGAACATTTTGTTAATAACTTTTTTTTCTAAAACTAATTTTTCAAAAGTTATTCGCAAATTTAGGTGCCCATTGACTTACAACCAAAAATTTTCAAAATCCACAAAAATCGAAAAAAAGGAGTTCTGATTAGAGTTCCCGATAGCAAACAAAGAGTTCTGAACATTTTGTAAATAACTTTTTTTTCTTAAACTAATTTTTCAAATAATTGTTTTAAATTTTTTCGCATCCAATTTTTTACAGATTTTGATAAAAAAAACTGGAAAATAAATACACTAGTCAACAATATTAAAGGAACAAATTTTTTTTCAATTTTTGTTAGCGTTTTTTGAAGAGCTGTATCTTTGTGACGAGTGGACGTATTGAGTTGAAATAAAAAGCATTTTACAGCTTTATGTTTTTTGTTTCGAGATTTGTTTGCAAACAAATTTTTTTGAAGTACCGTTATTGCGTTATTGCAAAAAATGAGACGAAACAACAAAATTATTTTGTTTTAATTTTTTTTGAAGGTCCTCATTTTTATGGATAAATTTTTTTGAGTCAATTAAATGTCACGATCAGATTCCTTGTTTATTCAGCTTCAATTCAGTTTTTTTGTTGTTTTCGTACGATTTTTTTTGACATGGTTTATCTGACTTTGAATGAAAAAAGATACTTTTAGCCTTGATTACCAATATCTCAGCAAATATTGACGTTATAAAAAATTCAAAGACAGTTTTGGAAATTTGAAAAAGCGTTTTACAAGATTTTTTTATGATTTTGTAGAAATTATTTTTTTTTACCGTTCACCGTTAGTTTAAAAAAAGTACTAAAAACCGACGTTTTGTGGTCTTTTCGTAAATCTTTTTTTTTCGTTGCAAATATTGATTGCATGGCTTGCGTTGGTATGCAAATTTATAGACTTTTAAATCATCAATATCCTTGTAAGTTTTCAAATTGATTCATCGAACCGTTTTTCCTCACCGAAACTTCAAAGTCTTACAAACCAGGTAAAGGAACAAATTGTGGTGTTCCTAAACAATGCGAAGTTGTCATCAAAATGACAAGAAAACCGCAATTCCAGTGGATTTTTTTCACAGTTTTGCATTAGTAAGATACTTTTTTGAATTGAAATGAAGTAAAAAGTACATTAAACAAAAAAATAAAAACAAATTAATTTAAAAAAATTTTCAAACAAAAAAACTTGATTTTTTTAATTTTTTTTTTTTGAAAAATGTAATTTTTTTTCAATTCCATTCAAAAAAGTATCTAACTAATGCAAAACTGTGAAAAAAATCCACTGGAATTGCGGTTTTCTTGTCATTTTGATGACAACTTCGCATTGTTTAGGAACACCACAATTTGTTCCTTTACCTGGTTTGTAAGACTTTGAAGTTTCGGTGAGGAAAAACGGTTCGATGAATCAATTTGAAAACTTACAAGGATATTGATGATTTAAAAGTCTATAAATTTGCATACCAACGCAAGCCATGCAATCAATATTTGCAACGAAAAAAAAAGATTTACGAAAAGACCACAAAACGTCGGTTTTTAGTACTTTTTTTAAACTAACGGTGAACGGTAAAAAAAAATAATTTCTACAAAATCATAAAAAAATCTTGTAAAACGCTTTTTCAAATTTCCAAAACTGTCTTTGAATTTTTTATAACGTCAATATTTGCTGAGATATTGGTAATCAAGGCTAAAAGTATCTTTTTTCATTCAAAGTCAGATAAACCATGTCAAAAAAAATCGTACGAAAACAACAAAAAAACTGAATTGAAGCTGAATAAACAAGGAATCTGATCGTGACATTTAATTGACTCAAAAAAATTTATCCATAAAAATGAGGACCTTAAAAAAAAATTAAAACAAAATAATTTTGTTGTTTCGTCTCATTTTTTGCAATAACGCAATAACGGTACTTCAAAAAAATTTGTTTGCAAACAAATCTCGAAACAAAAAACATAAAGCTGTAAAATGCTTTTTATTTCAACTCAATACGTCCACTCGTCACAAAGATACAGCTCTTCAAAAAACGCTAACAAAAATTGAAAAAAAATTTGTTCCTTTAATATTGTTGACTAGTGTATTTATTTTCCAGTTTTTTTTATCAAAATCTGTAAAAAATTGGATGCGAAAAAATTTAAAACAATTATTTGAAAAATTAGTTTAAGAAAAAAAAGTTATTTACAAAATGTTCAGAACTCTTTGTTTGCTATCGGGAACTCTAATCAGAACTCCTTTTTTTTCGATTTTTGTGGATTTTGAAAATTTTTGGTTCTAAGTCAATGGGCACCTAAATTTGCGAATAACTTTTGAAAAATTAGTTTTAGAAAAAAAAGTTATTAACAAAATGTTCAGAACTCTTTGTTTGCTATCGGGAACTCTAATCAGAACTCCTTTTTTTCAATTTTTGTGGATTTTGAAAATTTTTGGTTCTAAGTCAATGGGCACCTAAATTTGCGCATAACTTTTGAAAAATTAGTTTTAGAAAAAAAAAAGTTATTAACAAAATGTTCAGAACTCTTTGTTTGCTATCCGGAACTCTAATCAGAACTCCTTTTTTTCGATTTTTGTGGATTTTGAAAATGTTTGGTTCTAAGTCAATGGGCACCTAAATTTGCGAATAACTTTTGAAAAATTAGTTTTAGAAAAAAAAGTTATTAACAAAATATTCAGAACTCTTTGTTTGCTATCGGGAACTCTAATCAGAACTCCTTTTTTTCAATTTTTGTGGATTTTGAAATTTTTTGGTTCTAAGTCAATGGGCACCTAAATTTGCGCATAACTTTTGAAAAATTAGTTTTAGAAAAAAAAAGTTATTAACAAAATGTTCAGAACTCTTTGTTTGCTATCGGGAACTCTAATCAGAACTCCTTTTTTTCAATTTTTGTGGATTTTGAAAATTTTTGGTTCTAAGTCAATGGGCACCTAAATTTGCGAATAACTTTTGAAAAATTAGTTTTAGAAAAAAAAAGTTATTAACAAAATGTTCAGAACTCTTTGTTTGCTATCGGGAACTCTAATCAGAACTCCTTTTTTTCAATTTTTGTGGATTTTGAAAATTTTTGGTTCTAAGTCAATGGGCACCTAAATTTGCGAATAACTTTTGAAAAATTAGTTTTAGAAAAAAAAGTTATTAACAAAATGTTCAGAACTCTTTGTTTGCTATCGGGAACTCTAATCAGAACTCCTTTTTTTCGATTTTTGTGGATTTTGAAAATTTTTGGTTCTAAGTCAATGGGCACCTAAATTTGCGAATAACTTTTGAAAAATTAGTTTTAGAAAAAAAAGTTATTAACAAAATGTTCAGAACTCTTTGTTTGCTATCGGGAACTCTAATCAGAACTCCTTTTTTTCGATTTTTGTGGATTTTGAAAATTTTTGGTTCTAAGTCAATGGGCACCTAAATTTGCGAATAACTTTTGAAAAATTAGTTTTAGAAAAAAAAGTTATTAACAAAATGTTCAGAACTCTTTGTTTGCTATCGGGAACTCTAATCAGAACTCCTTTTTTTCGATTTTTGTGGATTTTGAAAATTTTTGGTTCTAAGTCAATGGGCACCTAAATTTGCGAATAACTTTTGAAAAATTAGTTTTAGAAAAAAAAGTTATTAACAAAATGTTCAGAACTCTTTGTTTGCTATCGGGAACTCTAATCAGAACTCCTTTTTTTCAATTTTTGTGGATTTTGAAAATTTTTGGTTCTAAGTCAATGGGCACCTAAATTTGCGAATAACTTTTGAAAAATTAGTTTTAGAAAAAAAAGTTATTAACAAAATGTTCAGAACTCTTTGTTTGCTATCGGGAACTCTAATCAGAACTCCTTTTTTTCGATTTTTGTGGATTTTGAAAATTTTTGGTTCTAAGTCAATGGGCACCTTAAATTGCCCTAACTTTTTCAATTTTGTAGAACTCTTTCTAAAACCCATCAGGAACTCCAGAACTCTTGATTTTAAGGTGAAAAACATGCTCAGAACTCTTTTTCTCAAAAAAGTCTTTGCTGCGTGAAGTTAGCAAAAAAAACTTTTTTTTTTAATTCTAACACTCCATTCGCCAGAACTATTAAAAAAAATTATGAGGACCTCTAGAACTCTTTGTTTGCTACCAGGAACTCTCATTTTTTATTTAATTTTAAACAATTTTTTTGCTAACTTCACAGGACTACGATATTAATAATAAAGAGTCACAGTTAAGGTTTTAACTTAGACTGATTTTATTTTCAATATTTTCCTCTATTTATACTTACAACTAGTTCTATACAAAAATCAATTTTCATACAAAGATATACTTACAACTAGATCCATACAAAATCAATTTTCATACAAAGATATACTTAGCCTAGTTCTTTATTTATTTATTTTACTTATGACCTACAATATATTACCCCACATGACGTAAGAATTAAATGTCCACTTGACAAAATATACTTTCGGTTATATTTCCTCAAAGGCATTCCGAATGTTCAGTCAATGTGATGCATATATAATTGCAGTCATAAACAAAATCAATATTCAATTGCATTCGGCGCATAGCGACCGACTATGACTATGTGTAACATGATCAGTTCAATGCACGATGGTATCGCTTGGTGACGGCTGATCATTTTCAACAAAATCCAATGTAGGTCGATATGCGTCGAGCTCATATTATTGTTATTGTTTATATTTGTTTATAGTTTTGTTTTGGTTTTAGGTGTTACACACAACACCATTTATTTTGGAAAGGCTTAGTCCACTTTTGGGAAGAGACAAGGCATTAAATTGGCCAAAAACTTTAGGACTTGTTTCAAAAAACTAGTCCTGGAGAAGCTTTCGAACGGAATGCTTGAAGGGCACTATTCAAAAAAGCTGACGGGCTCAACTTTTCTGAAGACTTCAAAAACTTGGAATATTTTTCTGTTGTTCTTTACATAAACGCTTTCAAAATTATGAATAAAATGGTTTAAGGTACGCTTACATCCAGACAAGTAAAAGAAGGTTTGGCTGTTAACATTAACAAATTCGGTAAAGCTTTTGATGCTTGATTGAAATCGTCTCCGAAACTTTAAAAATGCATATTTTAAGAACTCATATCGAAGAATGCCTAAAGTTTATTGAATACGCCCCCTGAATGGAAAATTTCAATTTTTTAATTTTGTTCTTGCTAAATACTTTAAGGCCTACCGACCATTGGATGCCACGCCCCCTGAATGGAAAATTCCAGTTTTTCAATTTTTTTCTTTCTTAAAACTTCAAGCCCTACCCACCTACCAATTTTCATCGTTCTACCACAATCGGAAGTGCTCCATATAATTAATAACAATTTTAAAGAATGTGGGTGGATGCCACGCCCCCTGAATAGAAAATTTCAATTTTTTTCTTGCTAAGTACTTCAAACCCTACCGACCTACCAATTTTCATCGTTCTAAAACAATCAGAAGTGCTCCATATAATTTACAAGAATTTTTAAGAATGTAGGTGGATGCCTAGCCCCCTGAATAAAAAATTGCAGAAGATTTAAGATTTGTTCCTTTGTATGCACCACTACCGTTGTGCGAAATTAAAAGTTTCTACGATGTCGGGAAGTGCTCCATAATTTTGATGATCTGTCAGTGAGTCAGTCAGTCAGTAACAGTTTTTGCGTTTTTTGAAGTCCTATATCTCGGGAACTACTAATGCTTAAGAGTTGAAATTTGGTGAGCCACCTGTGTTTGGTCAGTTCAGTAAATACTGCGAATTTGAAGTTTCTGACTTTATTGGTACTGAAGTTAGAGGGGGGTTGAAAACCGCCTGAGTTTGTTCCTGTAAAAAGGGTGTAGTGGCTGAGCACTACCGTGCCCTTTGATTCAATTTCGCTCTTTTCAACTCTGCGACAACGTTGGATGTGGTCAAGTAGTGTAATCGCCAATGTTTCATGATAAAAAGACCGAGCGAATGGAGCAAAAAGCTGAGCGCAGCCAACTTCACATTTTTGTTCACTCATTTCAAGTGGACGCGTTCAACACATCAATTTCAGTTTATAATTTTGAATTTTTCGAGTTTTTGATTGGCCAGCTGTCTGATGAAAATTAAGTTAACACTCAATTTTGGTGAGTTGAACGCATCGCAATCGTATGACATTTCAGAGCTCAGGTGTGTTTCAAAATCAGATCGGAGAGCTCTGATCATACTCTGCTCAGAGCTAACTCCGATAGCTCGAGCTCTACTCCATGCTCTGCTCAGAGCTAAAAAAGAAAAACGCCTATTGTTTCGTTAGCTGTGTGGCAAGTGGCATCGTCCTGTTGAAACCACATTTTGTCCACGTCCACCGGCCTCATTTTATAAAAATTTTAATACGCGAATATTTTTATTTCGATTAAAAGGACAAACACAAAAAAACTACAAAAAACGTGAACGACTTTCGAGAAATGACAACTGAGGCGAAATTGGAATGTCAAAGTCAAAGTGAATTAAAATTGTAATTTGCAGCGACGATTAAAGTGCTGCCACCACAGCTATGCTTATAAGGGGGTGGGTTCACCTGATCAAATTAATTGGTGATTGATAAAAATTATTAATTGATTCTCGAACAATATATTTTTCATTGCCACAGGAGCGTAGAACCTGAAAATTATAAAATAGAAAGGGGTGCCAGCAATTTTTTTTATAAAGGAAATTACAAACTTTTTGGAGCGAAGAGCGACGGTGAAAGAAAATTAAGTGATTTGAACCAATTTTAATTAGAGATAAGAGACGAAATTGATAAGAAGATATGATGTCGCGAAGCTTAAATCGCAAGAGATTGCCAGGACCTTTGCTGATCAAGTCTCTCTGAACCTTTCAGCAACTCCGCCACCAGCACCAACTGCAGAGGACCAGTGGAAGCACTACCAACAAGCCATCAGAAGTGCCGCCACTGATGTGCTGGGTTTCACTAGGCGACCACAACGAAACCCCTGGTTCGATGAAGAATGCCGGTTGGCGCATGCAGCCAAGAACGAGGCCTACCAATCAATGCTGCAAACTAGAACCAGAGTTGCTGAGAGAACAGCCCGGGAGCTCTACGGGCAAAAACGAAGGGAGGAGCGCCGACTTCTCAGGAGGAAAAAGAGAGAGCATGCGAAGCGGGCGGTCGAGTCTATTGAGGACTGTTGCGGTAGGGGGGATGTTCGAAAGTTCTACCGAAGGGTGAGGCAAACTACCCAGGGCTATAAGGCCAGAACAGAAGCCTGCCGAGACGAGAGTGGGAATATGGTAGTAGACACACAGTCAGTGCTGAGGATCTGGAAACAACACTTTTCAAGACTGCTAAACGGCGAAGATGACCAAAATTCCGCTGTTAGACAGAATAATCCATTCAACCTGGACGATGATGGTCAAAATTTCCGTCCACCCGACCTAAATGAAGTGCGGTTAGCGATAACCAAGCTTAAAGCTTACAAGGCTGCTGGCGCAGATGGCCTTCCAGCCGAGCTATTCAAAGCAGGAGGAGATGATTTGGTAGGGAGTATACACCAACTTATCTCCAAAATTTGGTCGGATGAAAGTATGCCCGATGAATGGAACCTCGGTATAGTGTGCCCCATCCACAAGAAAGGAGATGCTCTGACTTGTGCCAACTACAGAGGTATAAGTCTCCTCAACGTCGCATACAAAATCCTGTCATCTGTGCTGTGTGATCGCTTAAAACCGTTTGTCAACGATCTGATCGGCCCTTATCAGTGTGGTTTTAGGCCCGGCAAATCAACCGTCGATCAAATGTTCACACTTCGACAGATTCTGGAAAAAACCCAGGAGTTCCAAATCGATTCACACCATCTCTTTATCGATTTCAAAGTCGCGTATGATAGCGTAGACAGAGACGAGCTATACAGAGCCATGTCGCATCTTGGCATCCCTGCCAAACTCGTCCGCTTGTGCAGGATGACGATGGAGAAATCTCGCTGCTCCGTCAAAGTCGGCAAGAACACCACCGAACCACTTGATGTCAAGAAAGGTTTGAGGCAAGGCGATGCGTTATCATGCAACCTGTTTAACATCGTACTTGAAGCAATTGTACGCAACTCGCAAGTCAACAACAGAGGTACAATTTATCAAAAGTCAGTTCAACTACTTGCTTATGCAGATGATATTGACATCATTGGGAGAACGAAGCGAGCTGTTACCGGCGCATTTGCAAGTATTGAATCGGAAGCGGCGAAAATGGGTTTGGCTGTTAATGAGGACAAGACGAAGTATATGCTATCATCGAGAAAAGAATCTCAACATCGTCGATTCGGCCAAAACGTTACCATGGATAGGTACAACTTCGAAGTCGTCAAGGACTTTGTATACCTGGGCTCCACTATTACATCGCAAAATGACATCAGTGCAGAGATCAAACGAAGAATTACTCTTGCCAACCGCTGTTTCTTCGGGCTAAGAAGGCATTTGAGTAGTAAAGCCCTCTCTCAAAGAACCAAGGAGACCTTATATAAGACCCTCATCATCCCGGTTCTGCTATATGGGGCAGAAGCATGGACCCTGTCAAAAACGGATGAGAATCTGCTTGGGTGCTTTGAAAGGAAAATTCTTCGGGTGATCTTCGGTCCAGTATGTATCGATGGAGTATGGAGGAGAATATTTAACAACGAGCTTTATGGGCTTTTCAGCGACGTCGACCTAGTCAAAAAGCTGAAAATACAGCGGCTGAGATGGCTGGGACACGTGGAGCGTATGGACACCGACGCACCAGCCCGACGAGTTTTTGAATCTACCCCTGATGGTCTACGCAGCAGAGGAAGACCCCACCTTAGGTGGCGCACACAAGTGGAGAATGACCTCAACCAACTTGGAGTGCGTAACTGGAGGCAGCTAGCTAGGGACCGAGCTGGCTGGAGAGGCTTGTTGGTTGAGGCCGTAGTCCACCCTGGACTGTAAGCGCCATCTAAAGTAAAGTAAGTAAGTAAGAGACGAAATTGAATTTTAATTTTGTAAATTGATAGTTTATTTGGGAAACCTTTTGATATAGGAGTAAAACCCAAATTTTTTTAAAAGAACAAAGGTTTTTGAAATGCAACGGAAGATGGAACGTTATCGCTCGGTCCCGAACGAACAAAGAAATTACTAAACGGGTCACGAGTTCCGCTTTTTCGGAATTTTTTTTACCGGAGCAAAAACCAAACGAGGATTCGCAATTGAGCTTCAATTAATCGAAAATCGCTTCAAAAAAATAACTAACACACAATTCACCTAGAAAAAAGAAAAAATACTTAGCTTCCAAATTGTTCCTGCCAATTTCCTCCAAGGTTAAGCACCAAGCCTTTGAACACCTTCCACCAGATTTTCACCAATGAATTTTCCCTCTTCAATTTTTCCCTTTTTTTCCTTAAATTCCTCACTTTAACCTTTTTCTTATACCTTCGAATTTCTTCTTAATCCTCAATAACTTTTCTTAACTCTTTCTTCACATTCGAGATAAACTCCTCTGTTTACTTTCAGAATCACAGAAGAAGTGCCCTTCCAGGTTTTCCATTAGCCTGGACGGCCTCTTCTTTTTGTCAACCCCAGTACTTTCAGCCAATCAACGGCCGTGGTTTTCGGTCGCGTCATCATTCAGCTACTCTCAGCCAGCTTTGCTGGAGAGAGCTAACGCAGTTGAAAAACCGACGGCCTTGCTTACTCGCACTATCTCCCTGACTTTTGCATTGTAATCATGGAAATCACCGATCGCTGGTTCCACTTCCAGGAGCGGCGAATCCGATGAACGCATTCAGCCATCAACCCCAATTTTGCGAACGAGAAAAGAAAAGTTTCTGAAAACTAAAAAGAAATATTCTATTTCACACCGCCTTCATTCTTCCCCTCCGAATGAAATCAAAATGTCGTTGGAAAACCTGGTGGAAAGCTAATTTACATTTTAAAACATTATATAAGGTGGAAACTGGCAGTAATTTTCTACTTCGCGAAATTATCTAAATCGTTGGGCTTTTGCGCAGATTTGGGGGCAATTAGGGACGAGCGTTTAACGTTCCATCTTATTCAAAAATAATTTACGCAAATAGGTTGGGCACTCGGTCATTTTCAAAATGAGTAACTTCTAGCAAACGGGAACCGAATGTCACCCGTGCTTCTTTATCACAGTACACACATCTAAGGTATTATCTTGCGCATGTTGTCTGAAATGAGAACTGTCAAAGAAATTCAAGATGGCAGCCATACGTGACCCCGTCCGCTGTATTACAACAACAACAAAGAAAACAAACACAAAAGGATAATTTAAATAAAACTAAAAACCAAGAAGGAATGTTGTTTGCATGACAAAATAATGTTAATAAACACTAAAAAGCTTGAAACAATTGAAGGGTCCAGGGGAAAAACGGCTCAAGTCCACTTTTTGAAAAAATTAAACTAATGATGACATCTTATAGATTTGTATGAATACTATCTGATGTAGTATAGCTCTCTTCACATAGGATTTTTAAAACTCGTCAAATAGTAGGCTTTTTAAAAAAAAAACTTTTTTCCAAAAGCATCTTTTTTGCTACAAAAATTAAACAAAGCGATATTTTAAAAAGAAAAACTTGTGAATAGACCTAGCGACACATCAGGTAAATAATTAAAACAAAAAAACATTAGATATTCTAACTACATCCGGTCGATGTCATGTCTAACAAATTGAATTGCAAAAACGGTCCAATGTCACGCTTGTGGAAATTACTTTATTTTCAAACTCTATTTTGAAAATCTAGAGGTGTCTGAATAAAAAGCAAAACACCGTTTCCAATTATCATGCCCGGTTCTTTCAGAAGAAAATTTCAAATAAAAAAATTTAAAAATTTGGTTAAAATGAAGTTCATTTTGACTCATGTCAGCCTATCATGCAAAAAATTCAAGATGTTAAAATCAATATATGTTTGGTTACTTGAGTACTTCGTATCCAACAAAAAAAATTGTTAGTTTTATGTATTTTTCTTTAAATTAGCCATTATTTTAGGAATACATTTACAACTTCGTTTTTCTCGGAATGAATTCAAGTGGACTTAAGCCGTTTTTCCCCTGGACCCTTCAATTGTATTGGCTAGTAAATAAGTAACAAATGAACACATAACACACAAAAAATTTTGATGTTTAACGAGTTGGGGTCACTGGATTCGCCATTTCCACTGATTTTGATGGATGCGCAGAACTGAACAAAAATGAAAACGCTGATGATATTACCTTCAATATGTGAACTGTGCTTCTTTATAGTATTGGATGTGGACAGACCACCCGCCTGTCATTCTGTCATTCATGAGGACACTTGGGGACCAACTGTCACCCATGCCTCTTATTGATATTGGATTTGGACTCAAACACATTGCGCTCTTCAATTTAAAGCGCTAGTTACATCGATTTTTGTTTTTTCAATATACTGCGAGAGCATGCCAATGGCTGATAGCCCATGGTTGCCCTACTCTCTCCAAGTAAATTGAAGGAAACACCTGTAGAAAAAAAGGACAGAACGACAGGAACAAGGATGCGGAATATGAAAAGAATAGTTTTTGTCACGATCAAAGGGCATGGTAGTGCCCAGCCAAGCTCGCGGCACTACACCCTTTTTACAGGAACAAACTCAGGCGATTTTCAACCCCCCTCTAACTTCAGTACCAATAAAGTCAGAAACTTCAAATTCGGAGTATTTGCTAAACTAATCAAACACAGGTGGCTTACCAAATTTCAACTCTTTCGCATTAGTAGTTCCCAAGATATAGGACTTCAAAAATCGCAAAAACCGTGACTGACAGATCATCAAAATTATGGAGTACTTCCCGACATCGTAGAAACTTGAAATTTCGCACAACGGTAGGCCTTGTGGTGCATACAAAGGAAAAAATCGAAAATCTGCAATTTTCTATTCAGGGGGCGTGGCATCCACCCACTTTCTTAAATAATCTATATATAAATTATATGGAGCCTTTCCGATTGTTGTAGAACAATTAAAATTGGTAAGTTGGTAGGGTTTGAGGTACTTAGGAAGAAAAAAATTGAAAAATTGGAATTTTCCATACAGGGGGCGTGGCATCCACCCACATTCTTTAAAATTCTTATAAATTATATGGAGCACTTCCGATTGTTGTAGAACGATGAAAATTGGTAGGTCGGTAGGCCTTGAAGTACTTAGAAGAAAAAAAAATCGAAAAATTGGAAGTTTCAATTCAGGGGGCGTGGCATCCACCCACATTCTCAAAAATTCTTATAAATTATATGAAGCACTTCCGATTGTTGTAGAACGATGAAAATTGGTAGGTCGGTATGCCTTGAAGTACTTAGAAGGAAAAAATCGAAAAATTGGAAGTTTCAGTTCAGGGGGCGTGGCATAGACCCACATTCCTAAAAATTCTTATAAACTATATAAAGCACTTCCGATTGTTGTAGAACGATGAAAATTGGTAGATCGGTAGGACTTGAAGTAATTAGAAAAAAAAATCGAAAATTTGGAATTGCCCATTCAGGGGAGGGCATCCACCCACTTTATCAGAATTGCTATTATTTGTATGGAGCACTTTCGGTTGTCGTAGAATTATGAAACTTTGTAGAGCGGTAGGGCTTGACTTTCACCTGGTAAAATAAATCTTTGCAAAAAGGAGTGAAATCACAACAAAAACATAAATGTTAAAAAAGGAGCCAAGTTCTTATATGTACAAGAAACCTGTGCGTAAAAAGTCAGCCTAAAAAAGTAATGAGATCTTTATGCCAAGTTTTAAGTTCACGAAGTTTAATATGTGGCATCCACCCACATTCTTTAAAATTCTTATAAATTATATGGAGCACTTCCGATTGTTGTAGAACGATGAAAATTGGTAGGTCGGTAGGCCTTGAAGTACTTAGAAGAAAAAAAAATCGAAAAATTGGAAGTTTCAATTCAGGGGGCGTGGCATCCGCCCACATTCTCAAAAATTCATATAAATTATATGAAGCACTTCCGATTGTTGTAGAACGATGAAAATTGGTAGGTCGGTATGCCTTGAAGTACTTAGAAGGAAAAAATCGAAAAATTGGAAGTTTCAGTTCAGGGGGCGTGGCATAGACCCACATTCCTAAAAATTCTTATAAACTATATGAAGCACTTCCGATTGTTGTAGAACGATGAAAATTGGTAGATCGGTAGGACTTGAAGTAATTAGAAAAAAAAATCGAAAATTTGGAATTGCCCATTCAGGGGAGGGCATCCACCCACTTTATCAGAATTGCTATTATTTGTATGGAGCACTTTCGGTTGTCGTAGAATTATGAAACTTTGTAGAGCGGTAGGGCTTGACTTTTACCTGGTAAAATAAATCTTTGCAAAAAGGAGTGAAATCACAACAAAAACATAAATGTTAAAAAAGGAGCCAAGTTCTTATAATGTACAAGAAACCTGTGCGTAAAAAGTCTGCTAAAAAAAGTAATGAGATCTAAAACATATGCCATGTTTTAAGTTCATGAAGTTTAATATCAAATATCTTAATAGTACAGGTAAAATAGTACGAAAAGTCTTTCGAATAAAAAAAAAATTAGTACCATCATGAAACTTGGTGAAAACATCTTATGCATTATGAGAACGAAAAATCAAAAGAGTCTATAAAAATATTTTGCATGGAAGGGTGTGTTTTGAGGGGGAGAGGGGGGGGAAGTTGTGGTGTATCAAACAGAAAAATTAACTTTGGTGCAACATTAGCATATGACACATGTTTTTAAGGTAGTTTTAAATGCTGTCTCAAATGACACCAAAACCAATTCGATACGGCCTCCGTGAAAAAAGTTACTGTCATTTGTATGTAAGGATGACTATATTTTCAGTATAAAAGTAAAATACTACCGAAAACCAGTTGAAAATAATGGTCTGTCGATGAAACTTGGCATCAATGGTTCATTTGTCATGAAAATTAATAATAAGAGTCTATAAAAATATCTGTGCTTAAAGGATGTTTTTTTTTTTGGTGAGTTGGGGTAGTGGTGCCATATTGCCATAAAACCTGTGACAAAAATGGTACCCCCATGAGATTTTGTTAAAATGTGCTATTAACTTATAGAATGAAGAATCAAAAGAGTCTATAGAAATATTTTGCGTGGAAGGGTGTGTTTTTTGAAGATAGGGGGAAGTGTGTGGTTATTTTTCAAAAAAATGGAAAAGGATGGTAACCCTCAAGAAACTTGGTTAAATTGTTTCATTTACTGCGAGAATGAAGAATTTACGTAGTTTACAAAAATATCAAGGAAGAAAGGGTGTTTTTGTGGGCTTGGGTAAAGGGTGTTATTTGTTTTTGGAAACAATTTTAGTTTTTGGAAAAAGTTTTATACATTCCTTCACCAATAGAAAACATCCTTCTACCATATAGGTATTTTTATAGACTCTTTTGATTCTTTATTATGGTAGTTCATACCACATTTTTATAAAGTTTCATGAGGGTACCATTTTTGTAATAGGTTCTATGGCAATAATCCCACCACAACCCCAACACTCACTAAAACCCTCAAAAAACACCCTTTAACCACAGATATTTTTATAGACTCTTCTTATTATTGCTTTTCATGATAAATGAACCATTTATGCCAGGTTTTATCGACGGACCACCATTTTCAACTAATTTTCGATAATATCTGACTTTTATACTGAAAATATAGTCATCCTAACACAAAAATGACAATAACTTTTTTCACAGAGGTCGTATCGACATGGTTTTGGTGTCATTTGATTCAGCATTTAAAACTACCTTGAAAACATGTGTCATATGCTTAGGTTGCACCAAAGTTTATTATTCCGTTTGATACACCACAACTTACGCCCCTCCCACTCTCAAAAAAACACCCTTCCATATGAAATATTTTTATAGACTCTTTTGATTCTTCATTCTCATTGTACATGAAACGTTTTCACCAAGTTTCATGGTGGTACCAATTTTTTTGTTTTATTTATCCTATTTTACCTGTACTATAAGTAGAGTTATATCGAAACAATTCCAAATCATGACAGAAATTTGGTAATTAATAATTACTGATTAAAATTTGGTGGATTTACGTGGCAAGTTTTCTCTTAATTACTTACTTAATCACAAATTTAAAATGTATGAAAACTTGACCAGTGAACCCACGAAATTTTAATCAGTTTTAATCAGACTGAATTTTTAGTGAAACAAGTAAAATATTACCAAATTCTAACGGCATTGACATGAAACTTGGTCCACATATTTCATTTGTCATAAGCAACACAAATCAAAGGATTCAAAAAAAATATTATAAAAGGCAAAAGTTACAAAATTCATTTTTACGTTTCCTTTTATAAGGGAACTCTTCTTAACCCACTGACTGGGCTTTAGGCAATATTATAAATAATATACCAACAAAACTATCGATTTTTCTGTCATACCTAATATTGTCGCTCAGTGTTGACACATGTAATGTACATAATGTGGGTTTCTATTCATCACTGAATGGAACAATATTTGGGTTTTGTAATGGAAAATCCATACAAAATAATCTTTTCAAAATAAATGCAACTATACGTACAAATATAACTATCTCGCATGTGATGTGATGACTACATGGGCGTGCTGCCATTGTATACAAATCTAATCTATCCAATGCAATTGTATTTTTTTTTGTTCATTGAAGAAATCAATATCACAAGTTACTCCTATATTTTCTACATTGGCTCTCTTAACTTGACAATATTGGTTCAGTTGCAGTTGTTGAACTTGTTATAAATTATACTATAAAATTTGCATAGTCTATTAAATTAAAATTCTTGGCTCCGTATTGAAAAACTCAGAAAATTGCATTGATACACAAGGACAAAACTAAAATTGGAAGCTTGCCCATATAGAGTATAGTAGAATATTATTTGAAGCAAGAATTTTATGGAAATAAGAAATAAAATCTTGTATTTTCTTTGTCAAAAGAAAGGAAGATTATTTATGGTTGAAAACAATCGATGGAGTTTAAGAAGGTCAGCAAAATGGTGTAGTGATGTGAAATGATGCCAAAATTATTCCTTATGGCTTAACATATTTGTGTTTTAAAAATGAATACAAATAAATAAACATAAAGTTCATATAGAAGTTTGTATTTGTATGTTTTTTATATTTAGTTTGTATTACATTTTAAGTTTAATACATACCTACGTTTCTGAATCGAGTCCACATTTTCGTGTGTGTGTGTTTTTTGTAAAGTAAAAAGGTTGGTTGATTTGTAAATTAAGTTATAAAATATGTACAATGTGCATACGTGTAAATCTAGGATACTTATTTATCATAGGCGGAGAGCCCACCGTCAGATAACTTAGCTTATAAGGTTAGAGTTTCTAATACCACTTAATCGATTGATCTATCTGAGAGAAACTCAACGCACATGGGTTGCCTATAGCAAAATGTTGGTGGATGACGTCTAAAATGGGCCACTTCCGGTAGATACGTTTTTTCGACCATGACTTAGCTCATCGAGTTAAAGGTTTAAACTATTCCTAAACTGTAGAGCTTGACAAGATAGAAAGAAAAATAAAGGGTTGACTAATCTTAAATGGGTGGATAATGTTGGCAACCCTCTTTCAAAATCTTTTTTTTCTCAACCATTACTTAGCTAATCCAGTTAAAGGTTAAAACTGGTATCAAATGAAAGATCAGATGGTGCTGAAAAAAATAAAATATGATTGCCTTTTTTAAAATGGGTGCATGTACGTGGCAACCCTATTTAAAGGAAAAAAGTGTAAGAAACACGTTTTTTCTCATAACTATTTATGTTCTTTGAATTCGATAATCTGTTACATACCAAATTAAAGCTTAGGATCTGTAGAATATTAATAAAATAACCTTATGGGTAGTAAAGTCTTTCAAACGTTACAAACAAAAAAATAATATGGCAAACTTTAAAATTTTCACAACGATTTTTATGGCGTTAGGTCTTATCGCCCAAACCCATAACGCCCAAATCTTAAAATGTCATAACCCCCAAAAACGGTCTTACTGCCCAAAAACTAACAAAAGAAAATGTCACGAGACCTAAAAGGAATGCCATAACGCCCAAACTATAAATGCAATGCCATAGCGCCCAAAACGAGAAATGTCATTTCGCCCAAAAAAAAAAACTTTGTTTTCAAGTTTGGGCGTTTTGGGTGCTATGATGTTTTCGATTCTAGATCCTTGAGATTACACCAAAAATCGGAACAACGAACAGTCCCGGCCCGAGCTAAATAAGCGCTCTGCGCAAGCTTCATCACTAGCGCCCCTCTGTAGCGGCTTTTGGCGGAAGAAGTCATGTTCTCATTACCCAAGCTGTAGACATTGATATGCGATTTTTTTAACCAAGTATCGATCAATCGTGCACTTTGCAAATATTATGAGATTTATTTTTTCTTACTGTGGGTGTGAATAGGAAGCTAGGCTTCGACTTATTTTTGCAATAGTAGATATGTATCCGTCTTTAAATTCAGAATACCCAAGTTAATATTGGTGTGAGTAAGAAGAATTGAAAATTAAAAAAGTATAGGTCGGTAGTAGTAGTGGCTTTATTTATTTCTTGCTCAAGGCACCCATTGGGTTCAGCGCCCTGCGCATTTGCACCGTTTGCACGTATAGCTTGTCCGGCCCTGACAACGAACGCACTAGCGAGGGGGGGCGTGGCGGTGGCGAGGCGGCCGGTGGTGCAGTGGCCGGCAGCGCGGTGGCGCGCACGTGCGTGGTGCGCAACTGCATCAAGCCTGCACCGGACCCACCCCACCGTCCCACCACGACGGTTACGCACCGCACACGCGCACGCATCCGCAGCGCTGCCGCGCGCCGGCTGCCGCTTTTCTTATGCCACTTGAAGCATTGGAGTTGCTCAAAAGCACTGCAGGACTCGGACATTCATAAAGCCTAAAATAAAACCAATTAATTATTTGGGCGTTAAGACGTTTTTCGATTTGGGCGTTATGACGCCAAAAAAAATTTTGGGCGGTATGACAATCCGTTTGGGGCTTCTGACTCGTTCCTTCTTGACAATTTGGGTGATATTTAGGATTTTGGGTCTTATGACATTTCTGGATTTGGGCGTTTTCGATTTAGGCTATAAAATTTAAAATGGAAAATGTCGCAGCACCGAAAATATAAGTCAAAGCACCCAAGTTTACTGTCATATCCCCCAAATTCATGGCAAAAATACAACAACAAATTATTCAGGAATTATTTGGGCCTTATGACATTTAAAAATTTGGGCGTTATGGTTTTGGGCGATAAGACCTAACGCCGATTTTTATTTAAAAAAAATAGTTTCTATAAACTCAAGTAAAACGGAGACCATAAAATTAAAGCTTATACTCTACTCGTATATAAATAATATTCTTCTTTTTTAGTGGAACGAATGAGTTAAGTTCAAATAAAGAAGTTTAAGTGACCTCTACTCTAGGTGTCTGAATTTAAACAAATTCCCCTTGAAAGATAGAATTCACAGTGTATAGATGCTGTGATTTCTATATGTCTTGGAAGGGTGCAACAGCATCTAACTGCTGAGGTCAACGGTTTTACCTGGGCAAAACGCGATATATGCAATATATGGAGTAGAGTTCACTAAACTTCTTTATTTGAATTTTTTTTAAAAATCCAAAAAATATTTTTTTGAAAATACTGGAAGCAAAAACTGTTTATATTTCTTAAAAGCTTCTGTATACAAAAATAATTGAGATCATTTTTACTGTTTTGAAGGTAATCCAAAATAAAAAAAATACTCTTTGGGAGGTACCATTAATAACCATTTTATGAAAAATGGTTTCCTATCCAAAGGTAGCCTTTACTAAAAGAAATGTATCGATTTTTTTTTAAGAAAAGTTCTTGAGCCGTTTTTGAGAACTGAGATCTTGTAAAATTGTTAAAAAGAATTGTATGTCAGGAACCGTTATTTTTGGCTATAAAAAATGAAAAAGCCTGTGGGCAGAATCACCAAATGCCACTATGTACCAAGTTCTGAGAAATTTTATCAAGCCGTTTAGACTGTAGTCGAACAGACGGACAGACAGACAGAAAGAAAGACAGACACACAGACAGACAGGCAGACAGACAGACACTTGTTTCGTTTCTCTTTCATCGTTATGTCAATTATCTATATTTTTTGCCTTGACTGTTTTGTATAAAGGCGGTATTACACTATCATATATATATGGCTTAAGCTGCCATATAAAGTATGTCAAAGGTTTTCAATGTATGACAAGTTGTATTACACTATGCCATACATATATGACCAATTTATATGACAAATGGCTTCGTCAAATAATTTTTGTTCATATATATGACAAAGCTAAATATGGCTATCACACTAGCTTTGAAATATCAAATATAATGAAAAACAAATTATTTGACAATAATGGAAATTAATTTGTCAAAATAAATAATAATTTAAATTGGTTTTAATAAATCCTTGCTGCTTGCTCTATAATTGTCAGTTTTTCTCTCAACTGGAATCGAAAGATGCAAAAATAAATTCCGCCAATAACATAATTTTTTTTTTGTGGTATGAAAATTATTATTATAGTCTGGGAGCTGACCGTTAGATTACCTTTGTGCATACACATCGCGGCCACGCAAAAATTGGATGCCAACCGAGAGCTTAAGTCCAAACATTTACAAAACTACTGGTCGGACAAGCTTTATCCGGTCGCAATGGTTAGAAAATGCACTTTTCAGGATGCATTTTCCGCTAAATGTATAGGTATACCTATAATATAAGCAGCTTACATATATGTATAAATGGGGTATAAAATAAAAGCTAAGACTGTCTTCTACACGATACCAATGGTTGGACAGACTTTTTTTGGCTACTGCGACGAGTCCGACCATTTAAAAAAATGGTATTTTTTAACACTGCCTTAACCACTTTCTTTTCATTTGTATCCAAGGATGCACAAAATGTAAATTTTTGAAAAGTGGTCGGACTCGTGGCAACAGCCAAAAAAAGTACGTGTAGAGGACTGTCTTAGCTTTCATTTAATACCCCATTTATATAATTTTCTTATTTTATAGGTATACATTCAGCGGAAAATGCAACCAGAAAAGTGCATTTTCTAACCATTGCGAGCAGATAAAGCTTGTCCGACCAACAGTTTTGTAAATGTTTGGACTTAAGCTATCGGTTGGGGTGGGTGCGAGGTTGGTTGTATGCAAAGTTTCTTTTGCATTTAAAGAACCTGGATTTGAAGAAGCCTTGAATTTATCCTATATATCCAACAATAATTGTAGCTGTAAAATTTTGGGATTTTTAAATAGGCGTTGCTTAAAAGAAGAGCATGGATCATACTTAAAGTGATGGGCTTAAATGACAAATCCAAAAAGCAATAACACCCGCGCTTCTTATTGCTTTTCTTTCGTGGGCCTTATTGCCATTTCAGACTGGAAAATAAGCCCGTGGGTGTTTTTTCCTTTTATTTTGGAAAATAACGCCCACGGGCCTTATTACCGCGGGTGTTATTGCACTGCACCGGTTCAAACACTGCATCTTTCCCCTTGTATTAAAAAATAAATGAAGACTTCTGATTTCACTTGATCCATATTCCAAAAATAAATGATAAAATTGCTTGACATACATGAACATATAAAATTAAACGAATTTTATATGACTATATGGCTCAAAACTTCCAAATATATATGTCAACGCCTTTGATTCGATATTACACTTTGTCAAATATATGGCTCAAAACCATGGTCATATATATGGCATCATATATATTTTGTCATATAAATATGTCTATCACATTTATATGACCCTTTTGAGACATATTTATATGGCAAATTTGCCATATTTATATGCTAGTGTAATATCGCCTTAAGGCTTACGGTTCTCGCCCTGTAGCGCATATTAGTAGTAGAAAACCGTATAGAATCATATATTTTTAACTTCTTGACTTCTGCTGGTAAAAAGAAACCTCGAAATTAAATTTGTAAAGGAGCCGAAAACTACATTTTTCACAATTGCCCCTAAAGTCATTTAGCCACCATTTTGTTTTCACATTTTTATATATCTTCGCACGTAACTCACTTTCTGTTTATGCCAGAAAAAAAGTTTTTAAACAAACTTGTAGAACATTTAATTTCCTACAAAATGTTTCTTGTAACCTTTTTCGATAAGTACTTTTTTTAAAAGTGTACTGCATTTTGTGAAAAAAGAAGGTTTTTTTCAATTTATCATAAAAAAATAAAAGTTGTAGATAGATCTTTCAATTATCTATATTTTGTCACGTCAACATTTTTCTCATGCGGTGTATCTCTGTAGCAGTTCAGCGCATATAAAGGATCCGCCAAATAACTTTTTTTTTGAAAATGCTACTACTACATGGAGTGTAGTTTCGGCTGTGTGGCACGTAGCGCCGTTCTGTTGAAACCAAATGTTGAAAATATCCTCCTCTTCAATTTTTGTGAACAAAAATTCGTTCAACATGGCCCGATAACGATCGCCATTGACTGTAAAGGCCACTCAAAGAAAATTGGCCCAATTATGCCTCTGGACCAAAATCCGCACCAAACAGTGACTTGTTTTGGGTGTATCGGCTTTTCAATGGCGTGCGGGTTTTCTGTGCCCCAAATGCGAAAATTTAGCTTGTTTACATACCCGCCAAGATCAAAATGAGCTTCATCTGAAAAGATGATTTTTTTGGCAAAATCTCTAAGTCGATCGCAGGCCCACTTAGCGAAGCAGCCATTTGAATGAAATTTATTAACCATTATTAACCGGAAGGATTGTACTTTCAAATAAAAAAAGAAATTTGAGAAAATATTCAGTAGTTTTTTTTATAGCATTTTCGAAAAAAAAAAGTTATTTGGCAGACCCTTTATAACATTCGCAAATTAAATTAACCAAATCGCAAATAGGTTTAACCTAAACGCAAATAAGTTTCACCCAAGCGCAAATGGATTTTACGCAAACGCAAACAGAATTAACCCAATCGCTATTCGATTTGTAGTCCAGTCATATTGAATTTTTACCATGCAAATTGTGGGGTAGTTTTGATTTGTTCACTCCTTTATGTTTTTAGGGGTGCTGAATCCGAAACTGAGGTTTGCCAAAAAATTTCGTGACGCAACATGGAAAAAATGCAAAAAAATGATGCAAAAATGAATTTTTTGCGAGTTTTTCACTGATGGCTCGAAAACTACCAACTATTCGAAAATTACATCAAAGTATCATTGAAAGTATACACAATTTCCAATAAATCCGTATTTAAGGTTTTTTTCTGCGACAACCCATTTGGACTCAAGCGCTAGTCGAAAATTGACGTATTTTTACTGTTTTCGAATCCACTCGAAAGCTCTATGAAATTACTTTGTGGACAAAATTTGAATTTTTGTCTGTAAAATGAAAGAATATACTTTTCTGATGGTCTTTGATGCGCTGAGTTTGAATCTGGGCCTTGAAATAGCTCTATCACGTCACGTTTTTGAGATATTTGAATCTAAACATTTGAACAAAATGCATTTTTTATACAAAAATGTTTATAATCATTCTGAAGTATGAAAATTTTACTTCAAAATTCTTTTTGAATCTTTCAAATCTCTGAATTCGTCTTCGAGAAATCGTTTGGTTTTCATCTTACTATCTAATTCGAAAAATCGAGTCAATACGTGAGCTTGTATCTTCTTAGTTTAGTTAGTTAGTTAGTTTAAGGTACTTTATTGAATCGAAAAAATTTACAATATTATGTATAAAAATTGTACATTTAAGCAAAGTCTGCCGAGATTAGACAAATAATTTAAACAATTTTACTTTAAAAACGTGAAAATTAAGGACTTATAAGGGACTTGTAGCTGGGTTAATTTTTAAAAGTTTTCATCCAATATTCTTGTTCTATACCTGAGCGCAGTTTGACAATATGAGGCCAGTGAAGTCCAGTGGTTGGTATCGTTCAGGATATGCTTTATATCTTCTATGTGTATTACGTCCACTCCAAAGTGACTCCGTCTTATTTCCTTTAAAATCGGACAGGAGCCGAGAAAATGAATCACATCTTCATATTCCCTTGTGTTGCAAAGACTGCAGTGTAGTGGAAGGTCATCTCGATGAGGCGTCCAATTTAGTTTGATTAGTTCTCCTCGTATGCGGATTACTATTGATATTTGGGCAGTACTGAGGTTAGAGGTTAGGTAGTTTATTTGCTGGTGATTGAGTTGCATATACAATGCGCGTGCACTTGAAGTTTCAGCCTTAGCAATACTTTCCTTCCTTAGTTCCTGTTCCACATCCCATATAAATTTTTGTGTAAGTGCTTTCCACTGAGCAACATTAGTTTCATCTAGGTCTAGACTTATATTGAACCTCGTGGCGATGTTTTCCCAGTCTTTGAAAAAGAGTGTTTTTGTTCTTACAGCTTTTCGAACTAAAATTTTTGTAAGTCGTGTGTCATCTGCTTCACCTTTTAGTAGTTCATGTTCAGCTTGAGTGTAAACACAAAAAGTGGTGGTATGCCACTTTCAATTTGCAGCAAATAGTTCGGTGTAGTTGATGGAAGACGGAATAACTTTTTTAAAAAGATGCGCAGTAGTTTTTCCACCTCGTCGTAGAATTTTCCTCCCCATACTTGTGCACCATAGCACATAACTGATCGCATGACAGCTTCAAAAACTCTGATTTTTGACGGTACTTCTACCTTCGCATTGGCCATTAAATTTTTCCACGTGGAGTTTATAACTTTTTTTGCCTCCGATAGTTTTATTGCAAAATGTTTCTTCAGGGAAAGATTGTGGCTTAAGGTAATTCCAAGGTACTTGTACTCTCTGACGACTTCCAAGTCATCCACACCATACTTCCATTTTTCGGCACTCGCAAAGCGACCGGTTCCATTCCTGAAGATAAGAACTTTTGATTTTGCTGTATTGATTTGCAAGCAGTTTAATTTGCAATAATTTTCCAACTTATTTATCATAAGCTGCAAGGAGCTTGGTGATTCAGCTAGGATCACAAGATCATCCGCAAAAAGCAAAGTAGTAATTCTAACTCCTTCAACCTCAATTCCAGCCGGTAACATTGCAGTAATGTCATCCAGAAATAGGGAAAATATCAAAGGACTCAGAAGACATCCCTGTCTTACTCCGACTTCTATTTTAAACGATTCCGATAGTTCTTTTCCATTCCATATCATCGATGCATTGTTTGCATAGAGATTTTTAAGAGTTTTAAGAAACTTCGATGAAACTCCGATACGAGAGAGCTTATAGAAAAGACAGTTTCTGTTCACTGTATCAAAAGCTGCTTTAAAGTCAATGAAAAAAGCGTACAGTTTTTTCCCTTACTTAAGTACCTTTCAGCGATGCTGGTTAAAGTGAAAATTTGGTCCACTGTTGAAAAACCTTCTCTGAATCCTGCCTGGAATGGTCCCAACTTATTGTTATCTTTCACCCATTTCGTGAGTCTCCTATTCAACAATCCAGTAAAAATTTTGGTTATAGCATTCATAAATGAGATGCCTCTGTAATTAGCAGCATTATTTGGGTCTCTATTTTTGAAAATCGGAAATATTATTGATTTTTGAAACTCCTCCGGTATGTTTCCTCCTCTATACACGGAGTTCAAAGAATTAAGAAGCAGTTCGTGAAAGTTATAGGAAGCATTTTGGAAAAACTCGTATGGGATCCGGTCTTCTCCTGGGGCTTTGTTTTGTTTCGCCTTACTCAGAACCTCCAAAAGCTCTTCCATCTCAAACGATTTGTCCAAACTATTATCCTGTATGAGGGGCATTGCATAATGGAAAGCAATTTGGGGTTCTTGAATATTCAGCATCGAATGGAAATGGTTTCTTAAGACATAAACCCCAATAAGTGTTCCAACTTTAGTGGTTGTTCCATTTAGTTTCTTTGCCATCGCCCAAAACTCTTTGCTATTAGAGGCATCCGCTATTTGATTAGCCATTCCATTAAAGTACAGCGCTTTTTTCTGTTGACATATATTTTTGAAAAGATTGTTAGCTTCGATATAAATTTTCCTTGAGTTTTCTGAATTCAGTTCTCTAAAGAGATTGAGCGATCCTAGCGATTTTTTCCTGGCCTTAAAGCAATCTCCATCAAACCACGGTTGTTTTTTAACAAATTCTTTTTTTCCAGTTTTTGGTTCTGCTACAAAGGTAATGATGCTCGTCAGAAAACTGGGATATAGAAGGGCGTGGTTCCAGTCCGGTACCAGCCTGGCGACACAGTCATCTAACTGCCTTCGATATTCGTTCGCTCCATTTTCTTTCCATATAAGTTTTGGGAGTAGGGATAAATGCTTCGTAGTTGGAACTTTGGTATGTAAATCGCATATGATACTAAGTGGCATATGGTCCGAATATGTTTGATTTGCTACCTGCATATCATCTATGAGATGATGCCAATCACCATTTATCACAGCATAGTCTATTATAGAGCATCCACTACCTTTTACATACGTAAATTCACCTTCTATATCGATCTTTGTTCTTCCATTGAGTAGACACAAGTCAAATGATTCACAGGTTTCGATAAGCTGTTTGCCTTTTGCATCAATTATTTCGTCCTTAGAGTTTCTGGCAACATTTGAAAAACATTCTACTTCACCTTTGTTAATTGGAGCTACTTGCTCTTTGCCAACTCTTGCGTTGAAATCACCAATAATCATTGTATTTTTACATCCTGAGTTAAGAAGAAAATCCAGTAGTTCATTATATTCCATTTGCCAATTGGTACAGTTAATATATACGGGAATAATTTCCATTTGCTTTCCTCTAATTTCAATCAAGGCCAGATCTCTACCTAATCTCTTCGTAAAACTACATTTGGTTTTTGGCAAGGACTGTTTTTTAATTCCAAAAAGCATTCCCCCACTTGCTCTTCCGGCGGAGTGAGTTCGTGTTGCAACTCTCCATACCAGCTCATATTCATTAAAATAATTTTCAAAATAGTTGTTACTTACTTCTATTAAAAAAGTTTAGTACAGGAAAAAAATATCATGTTTTTTAATATAGTCAAAAAATTCTACATTAACCTTATTTTTCAACCCAGCTACATTATATGACAAAATATTAAATTTTAAATTTTTAACTTCAGCTACATTAATACTAGGACAGACGGCAACACTACTAGGATCGATTATGTGTTTGGGTTCGAGTCCCGGCTGGGCTCAAATAGTTCGTTGATGAGTTTGTAGACGTCGCTGCTGTCGTTAGGTTGTTTGTTTTTTATGTGTTCGTCCCTTTCATCACCAGCTGATTTATGATTTCTGCTCCATCACCATCTCCATTTTTCCACACAAGCTTGTCATTTTCATCATAGAAAAATAATTAATCTTCCCCTTGAATATGTTCGCCCCGTAGAATAACTTTTATATTTTGGTTTTTGGCTACTATTAGTACGGGGTAGTTAGACTTTTGCTGGGAAATAATTCAAACATGCAGTTTGACTTTGATATTCAAAAGGGTATTAGTACACGAGCCGAAAACCACATTTTTCACAACTGCACCTAGAGTCATTTGGCCGCCATTTTGTTTTTAACGGCTTTTTTTTGTTATCAGACGTAACTCACGCATTTTTGACGCTACGAAAAAAAGTTGTGAGACAAACTTGTAGAAAATTTTATTGTCTACAAAATATGTTAAGTAACTTTTTTCGATAAGTGCTTTTTTTAAAAAGTTATACTGCATTTTCTTAAAGAAAGTAGGGGTTGATTTTGGTATATTCATGATATCTAATTTTTTTATTCTAAAAAAAAAAAAAATCGATATAAAAGTTATAGTCCCTTCAATTATCTATATTTTTTGCCTTAACAGTTTTGTTATACGGCTTACGGTTCTCGCCCTGTAGCGCATATTTGCTGTAGAGAACTGTATAGAATCCTATATTTTTAACTACTTGACATCTGCTGGTAAATAGAAACCTCTAGGTTCGAAAGTAAATTAGTACTCGAGCCGAAAACATCATTCTTCACAACTGCCCGTAGAGTCATTTAGCCACCATTTTGTTTTTGACGTTTTTTTTATCTTCGCAAGTAACTCACTTTTTATTTATGCCAGACAAAAAAGTTGTACAGCAAACTTGTAGAACATTTAATTTCCTACAAAATGTTTCTTGTACCTTTTTTCGAATTGTACAGCATTTTGTTAAAAAAAGGGTTTCTTTTAATTTATGGTAGAAGTTATAAATGAACCCTTAGAAATAAATGGATTACAACCTTTCTCGATGACTTCAATTTATTAAAAACTGATAGAAATTCAGTATTTTACATTCCAGGTTAAATATGACATAAAAATATGACAATGATAACAAAAGCTTAGTTTTTAGTGGAATACATTATTTTGAACAGGGATGTTGTCTTTTATTCAACAATTTATCATAAAAAAATAAATGTCGAAATAAAAGTTGTAGGTAGACCTTTCAACTATCTATATTTTTTGCCCCAATATTTTTTTTCTTATGCGGTATACTTCTGTAGCGCATTATGTATATTCAAGAAATCCGTTAGAATCTGATTTATCATAATTAGTATTAGACTGTTTCCAAAAACAATTTTTCTTCCAAACAGGCTCAAAAGTTCCAGTTAAGTGAAAAAAGATGTCTGTGAAAATGTGGGCTCTTAAAAATCATGTTTAGACATGCCTCGTCGCAGATTTCAGTTTTCCATACGATTTGCATGGTAGAAAACTCCTGTTTGTATTTGGAATTTTATATCTTTATATGCATAATAACAAGTATTTAAACTAACTACTTTCGTTTTTCTTATAGAAAATTGAACTTTCTTCACAGAAGGTCTTGATATGTTTTATCGTAAATACAGCCGTTTTGAAGTTACATCCATTTAAACCCAGTCGATAAATTTATCTTACATTTATCTAACATAAAATTAGCATTATTTTAGAAATTAAGATATTAATTTAGGAATTTCTATGTAATTTCCCACAAAAGTTCTGAAGTCATTTCTCGATTAGAGTGCGATATTAATTAATTTTACAATTCGGAAATATAATTAAACTATACGCAAATAATTTAAACTATTAACAAATCATATCACAAGGTATACCGCAATGAGGCAAAAAATATAGATAATTGAAAGGGTCTACCTACAACTTTTATTTCGACATTTATTTTTTTATAAAAATTAATTTGAAAAGAAACCCATTTTTTAACAAAATGCAGTACAATTTTAAAAAAAGTACTTATCGAAAAAAGTTACAAGAAACATTTTGTAGGAAATTAAATGTTCTACAAGTTTGCTGTACAACTTTTTTGTCTGGCATAAATAAAAAGTGAGTTACTTGCGAAGATATAAAAACGTCAAAAACAAAATGGTGGCTAAAGGACTCTACGGGCAGTTGTGAAGAATGATGTTTTCGGCTCGAGTACTAATTTACTTTCGAACCTCGAGGTTTCTATTTACCAGTAGAAGTCAAGTAGTTAAAAATATATGATTCTATACAGTTCTCTACTGCAAATATGCGCTACAGGGCGAGAACCGTTAGCCGTATAACAAAACTGTTAAGGCAAAAAATATAGATAATTGAAGGGACTATAACTTTTATTTCGATTTTTTTTTTTTTTTTTTTGAACAAAAATATAAGAAATGATGAATATACCAAAATCAACCCCTACTTTTTTAAGAAAATGCAGTATAACTTTTTGAAAAAAGCACTTATCGAAAAAAGTTACTTAACATATTTTGTAGACAATTAAATTTTCTACAAGTTTGTCTCACAACTTTTTTTCGTAGCGTCAAAAATGCGCGAGTTACGTCTTATAACAAAAAAAGCCGTTAAAAACAAAATGGCGGCCAAACGACTCTAGGTGCAGTTGTGAAAAATGTGGTTTTCGGCTCGTGTACTAATACCCTTTTGAATATCAAAGTCAAACTGCATGTTTGAATTATTTCTCAGAGCTCCATATAATGAAATCTAATTACCCCGTACTATATATCTCTCTTTAAATTAAATATTTTCCTTCTACGGTCACGGACTGCCTTTGGAAAGTCTCTATGAATCGATATTCCCGTGTTTCGTAGTTTAAGAGATTTCGCGATTACCTTCTTAACGTCTTCAGTGTTGTTAAGTTTTACGAGTATATTTGATACCTTCTCGTTTGCGGAGCCCAGTCGTTACACATCTTTGAAATTGTTTTCGGTGATATTCACTTCCATTAAGTCTGAGCAAATTTCTTTTGCACGGGCGATTGGGTCTATATTTGTAGTTATTGGTATGTGCACTATGACGTTGTTCTCGCACGCCCTTCTTGCTAGTACTTGCACTTCTCTTTCCCACGTACTACACCTCTGTTGGGTGCATCCTGAGTTTGTTGCAGTTGCAAGGTAGTTTCAACGAGTTGACTTTGTAGGTTATCAATTTGATCTTTTTGTTGTTGAATATGGTTATGCAACTCCAATAGATCATTTTTCGTTGCCAAGTTAACGATTTTGCGGTCAAACATTTGTTCAAGATCTTCCACTGACATTTCGCCTACCCCCATTGTGCAAATTGCTTTTTGACTTGGATGATTTTCAGGTGAAGTCTCGCCTACTTTTCGTTTCAACATATGTATGTATTATGTGTGCAGGTGCAAGTATGTGTATGTGCACAGTGTAATAATTTCTTTGTTCACAGGCAAAATTGTCTAAGACTCACTCTGAAGAGTTTTTGGCTTCTTTATATAGAAGAATGTTTCCTGCTCACTTAGAAATTATTCACTTTCACTATACTTTTCTGGATAATTTTAATTTAAATATAATTCGGGAGCCTTATTTTTCACTTTGTTGATAGTTTATAACCAGGGCTGCCAACCAGCTTGTTTCTTCTTTATTTTTATATTATTGGATTCAGCATTAAAAAATACCTTAAAATCATGCACCATATTACATTAATATGTGTCTTGGTTTCAAAAACATAAAAATGCTCGGTCAAAAACTCTGCTTCTCATTCCTCATTGAAAAACGACCTCAGATAATTTATATTTGTTTGGTCTCTTTTGTTTCTTGGTCTTGATGAAAAGTCGAACGTTTTACCAATTTTCATGAACGTTCCAGTTTCTGGAGAGGATTCATGGTAGTAGTTCAAAATTTTTCTAATTCATTGAAAGAAACACCATTTCGCTACAAATATTTTTGTTGACTCCTTTGATTTTTGTTGCTTATGACAAATGAAATACGTGGACCAAGTTTCGTGTCAAATGCTGTTGGAATTTGGTAATATTTTACTTGTTTCACTTAAAATTCAGTCATCATTTATAAAAAAGGCTATAACTTTTTTGAAGGTGGTTGTATCGAGTTCAGTCTGATTTAGTAAGATTAGGCATTAAAAAATACCGTTGAAACATGTGTCATATGCTTATATTATTCCAAGATAAATATTTAAGTTTGTTAATCTTTCATGTCCCCCCTTCCCTGCACTTTGAAAGTGTTTTTTTAAAGTAGATTTTCAACCAACTTTGGGTGTAATGTAGTAGATTGTGAAATTCTGCGTCGATAACATCTTTAAATTATATTAATAAAAATATTTTTCTAACTTCTCTTGGCTTTTCAAATTTTCTTTCCCTCTTGGAGGTTGTGATGTGCTTTTTGCTTTCCAGCCGAGGTTACGCTCGCCGGTCTCGCCAGGGTCGTACTGAAGAAAACACGAAACTTCAGAAGAAAAGGTCTTAGAACCTTATCACAAAATCTTTATTGAAACAATTATTTTTATATATAACAAATTATATCAAGTTTATTATTATCTGGTTGACGGCGGTATTTGTGCACTGGTATCCTGGTTAGCACGGATTGTGAGCGGTACACTGATGTTGGTTGTTCTGCCTTTAAGTTCGGGGTGTTCTTGTATCGGGAAAACTGCCTTCTGGTACTTGAGACTGCGTCTGGAACGGTTGTAGGTGATATACGTTAATCAGCAGGTACAACGCCCCTGGTGGCACTAATCAGCAAGTACAACGCCCTTGGTGGCACTAATCGGCAAGTACAACGCCCTTAGTGGCACTAATCAGCAAGTACAACGCCCTTGGTGGCACTAATCAGCAAGTACTACGCCCTTGGTGGCACTAATCAGCAAGTACAACGCCCTTGGTGGCACTAATCAGCAAGTACAACGCCCTTGGTGGCACTAATCGGCAAGTACAACGCCCTTGGTGGCACTAATCAGCAAGTACAACGCCCTTGGTGGCACTAATCAGCAAAGTACAACGCCCTTGGTGGCACTAATCAGCAAGTACAACGCCCTTGGTGGCACTAATCGGCAAGTAAAACGCCCTTGGTGGCACTAATCAGCAAGTACAACGCCCTTGGTGGCACTAATCAGCAAGCACAACGCCCTTGGTGGCACTAATCAGCAAGTACAACGCCCTTGGTGGCACTAATCAGCAAGTACAACGCCCTTGGTGGCACTAATCAGCAAGTACAACGCCCTTGGTGGCACTAATCAGCAAGTACAATGCCCTTGGTGGCACTTCTCAGCAACGAAACCCCTTACCACTGGTGGGGGGAAGTTCCGTGAAACCAAAAAGCTTAGTTGACCGAAACGACTTGACTCGTCTGCGGCCGGAGCGTAACTGATCAGGTTAACTAAATGCCGTCTGACGTTGAGTATGGTCGAAAGGGTGTCTTTCATCCATTCGAGCAGGTCCACTTGTTATATTTCCGGTAACGACTGAGTGGGAACTATACGAGGATAAATTACAAATAATTATTGTGTCTATTTTCTTGTGACGTCACTGGCTTGTGGTGAATGTGAATTGTATTTCGATGCAATACAATTCTCGCTGAAAGTTAACTGGTGCTGAATATTAACTGGTGCTGTATATTATCTGGTGCTGAATATACTTGTGCTGAATATTATCTGGTACTGAATATACTGGTGCTGAATATTGTCCGGTGCTGGATATTAGCTGGTGCTGAATATAATCTGGTGCTGAATATAATCTGGTGCTGAATATAATCTGGTGCTGAATATTAACTGGTGAGGAAGGATTTGTAGAAGAAAAGAATGTAACGTGGAACACTTCGTTACAAGGTGGCAGCATCTTAGTTCCTGAACGCCTTCCTTTCTTTCGTTCTTTCGGCAACACACTTCTCTCGAAATTTGAATTCAACCTTCGCCTCGTGATCGTGTCGTGCAGCTAGCTTTTTATTTCGTTCATTCGTGCCGGTTGCAAGGATTTAAGAAAACCGAAAACCCTGCATTTTGTATAGGGGAACTTATTTTTACATTTGCAGGTGTTGAGGTAAAACGTCCACTTTTTTGATCACTTTTAATATTTTAAACATGAAAAAGTTGCGGAAATACCTCCAGATGCGAAACGCGTGTTGAAATTAAAAATAGATACATACTCTTTAAAAAATAGTTTTTGAGTAGACGCACTTTCGGTTAAAATTTCAATGTTGCCATTTTTCAGGAACATACATTTTTTATGTTAAAATGTGGTAATTTCCCTTTTTTTGTAGTTTTAACGTGAAAAAATTAGTTAGTAGTTTTTGGGTAAAATGTCAGCGTTGCCACTTTTCGGGGACCTTGTTAGTAGGTTAGGTTAGGTTAGATTGATGGGCTGGCGATGGATCTTGTTCCACTCACACTCAGATCAATGTTGATCCATTGTGGTCAAATTTTGTGACAGTTAATAACTATGTTCAAAACTTTCAGTTTTCAGATTTTAGTATTAAGCTCACTTAGTATCTATATCATCATTTTTAATGAACATAGTACCTATCTCAAGTCAGCTTCAAAAATGGCATCTGGAGGCATTTGCGCAACTTTTTTCACGTTATAAATATTAAAAATTGTAAAAAAAAAAGTAGAAATCCCACCCTTCGACACCAAAAAAAGTATATTCCCAAAAAGTGGTGACACTAACAGAAGGCGCTTCTACTCGACACCTATCTTTTAAGAAATCAACCGTTATTTTTCCAAGAGTCTGGATACGTTTCCACATTTTTGTTGTGCAATTGGGAACGGGAAGATCTTTTTCATTTCCTGGGTTGGTGTCCGATTTCAAGATAAATTTAGAAGAAATATTTTTGCAAACATTACATCTACTCCAGTCAATTGGTGCTCAAAAGGGCACTTAGCGAGCAAATTGTGGGATTTTTCGAGTTATGTAGTTCAAGACGAAAACTAAGGATTTCTTGAAGACGAATGGAGGTATTTCAAAGATTCAAAAAGACTTTTGAAGTTAAATGTTCATAATTCAGAATGACCATATACATTTGTTTGAAAAAAAAAAAAAATTACCACGAGAAAAAATATAATATAATAAATTTGCATACAAAATGCATTTTTTTGTAATCTTTAGATTCGAATATCTCAGAAACGTGACGTGCTACAGGCCAGATTCGAGCTCAGCGTATCAAAGACCATCAGAAAAGTATATCTTGGTTCATGATACAACAAAAATTCAAATTTTATCACACAAAGTAGGTTTCTTATGGCGTTTTTCTTTTTTGGCTCTGAGCAAAGCTCTGAGCAGAGGCTGAGCGATCAGAGCAGAGCTCCGAAGAGATTATGAGCAGATTCCTCAGATTTAATTATGAAACACACTTGAGCACTGAACTGTCATTTCATAGGCGTTTTTTGTAACGTGAAATGTCTTGCAATTTTTTACAATTGACGGGCGACTTTCCAGGGACTGTCCAGAGAATCCATTTTAAATAATGTATCACTAAAAAAATAAGTGAAATCGGCTTTGCTCAGCGTTTCCCTCGATTCGCTCGGTCATTTAATCCTGAGCTAATTGAGCAAGCTCTAAGCTAGCTCCGTTGGAAAAAAGAAACACACTTTTTATGCTCTGATAGATATGTCTTAGCTAAAAAAAGAAACATAGAATTTTTGTTTGACCGTTCCGTGATCTGCTCTGAGTTAAAAAAGAAAAACGCCATTAGTGCTTTTGAGTGGATTTTCGAAAACAGTAAAAATACGGGTTGTCTCAGAAAAAAACCTTGAATAGAGATTTATTGGAAATTTTGTATACTTTCAATGGTACTTTGATGTAACTTTCGAATAATTGGTAGCTTTTGAGCCATTAGTGAAAGACTCCCAAAATATGCATTTTTGCATATTTTTTTGAATTTGTTTCCATGTTGCGTCACGAAATTTTGTTGGCAAACCTCAGATTCAGACTCAGCACCCCCGAAAGTATAAAGGAGCATACAAATCAAAACTACCGCACAAATTGCATGGTACAAATATGACTGGACTAATATACTGACAGAAGAAGAAGTTATAAGACTATTATTTTTTTTTTATTTATTTTTTTTTTTTGTCCGTGGGAAGGTGCAAAACCTGCATCAGGCTCTATGAGGACCGGAAAACGCGTGCTCATAGAAGTGTGAGTGTGAGATTCTTACTACACTAAAACCACCTCCACTTCCCGATTGCAACTAAGTTGAAACTTATCTAGCAATTTATGTTTAACACTGGAGTACACGCGCCCTATTTTTTTACACCGATGCACGCGTGGCCTACTATGGTAGGCCATTTAAAAATATTAATGATTTTGTATTTTATAAACAAATAAATGAAACAAATATTTAAATAATATATTCATTTATTGTATTTTTAAAGTAAAAAACGATAAAATATTAGCCGCAAAGTCCATAAATTTAAAGAAATAAAAACACAGTTTTTTCCTTTTTGAATTTCACCTTAAGTGACTTTGCCAATTTTTAATTTAATATATTAATTAAAAAAATTATAATTAAATAATATATCAAACTATATATGTTTCGGATGCATTTCGACGTTAGTCATCCTCAGCGAGCACGTTCGTACTAGGTCCAGTCGTCCAGTGTGTGTGCAAATCAGCTAGGTGTGAAAACAATACCTAATTAAACAAAAATTACAACAAAAGTAAAATGTTATTTCAAAATCAAGTCGATTGATTTGAACAATGGGGAGCGTATTGGTGCCTCCAATGTGTTCATTGCTATGCTCTTATTCAAATACATGTATATGCTCTCATAGGCATCAAGTTTGTATGCATCGTTGACTTGTTTTTTCAATTTAACATTGTCGATACTCCAATGTGTGCGATGATCTTGTTCGAGTGCGTGAAGTGCAACGGCTGATTTTGTAGCTTGTTGTTTTTGTATGTTGGACAAATGTTCTTTTAAACGTACCTCTATGCTTCTTTTCGTTTGGCCAATATACTTTTCTTCACAATCATTGCATGAGATTTCATATATACCCGATTTATGTAAAAATTGTGTTTTGTCTTTCAGACTAACAATTGAATTTTGTAGTTTGTTGTTGCTGCTGTGCACAATATCTAAATTGTGCTTTTTAAAAATATTTTTTAGTTTGTTTGTAAATTCGGGTATATATGGTAGCGAAACTCTTTTTAAGTGCTCTTTTTCAAAAGACAGAGTGGTGATGTTTCGCTTGAAGATCTTATTTGAATGCAGCGAGACCAAGTTGTCAACCATTTGTTCTGTGTAACCATTTAACAATGCAGCATATTTGATGTATTTCAATTCTTCCATGTAATTTTTGATGTTAAGTGGAAGTCTACATAGTCGATGAACCATACTATGAAATGCAGCTTTTTTGTGGGACATTGGGCAATATGAATCTGACGGAATGTAGCAAGGAGTGTTTGAAGGTTTCCTATATACAGAGAATTCGATTGTGCCATCATTTTTTCGCAATAAACGTAAATCTAGAAACGGTAACGATGCGTTTTTCTCCATTTCTATCGTGAAATTGATTGTTGGCCATTGTGTGTTTAAATGCGATAAAATTTCACCATCTTTTCCTGTTTCGATTATGGCTGCAACGTCGTCTACGTATCTCCACCATGTTGTTGGTAATGTTCCTGCTTCTTTCATTTTTGTCTCAAAATTTGACATGAATAAATTGGCGATAAAGGGTGAAAGTGCATTTCCCATGCATGTACCTTTTGTAATTTGGTAATATTTTCCATCAAATTGGCAGATGTTTTGATCCATGCATAGTTTTGTTAAATTTATAAATAACTTTCGTTTTTCTTCACAAGGTTCATGGTTTGTTAGCCAGTTTTCAAGGATGATGAGTGTTTCTGGAATCGGTATACTTGGAAAAAGAGATTCCACATCAAAAGACACTAAACATTCATTTTCTTTTATTGTTGTACCTTTCATTTTTTCGCAGAACTCGTAACTGTTTTCAACATATAAACCATTTGGTTTTGGATATTCGTTGAATTTTTTCACTAACCATTTCGCAATTTTTTCCGTTGGTGCATTACAGTTTGAAACTATTGGACGCATTTTAAGATTAGTAATGTCCTTGTGGGTTTTTGGTAAGCAATACAGTTTTGGTATAGATGGATTTGATATTAATAAGCTCCATTTAGTTTTGGGGTCTATCACATTTTCAACCTCTTTCAAAGAAATGTTCGTATTACGAATCATTTTTGGTAAGGGATTCTTTTTGAGTAATTGAAAATTTCCTGAGGTTATCGTCTCAAATACTTTATCTTTGTATTGTTGTTTGTCCATAATGACAATATCTCTTCCTTTATCGGATTTCATATACAAACAATCTTTCTTTTTCAAATCCGTCAAGACCTTTCCGTACTTGCTTGTTTTCTTAGATGTTATTTTTTCGTAAGAAGATTTTGTGATGACCGATACTGCTGTGTTCCTGATGTCCTGTTTTGTTGTTTCATTAGCATATGCTAATGCATCCGAAACATATATAGTTTGATATATTATTTAATTATAATTTTTTTAATTAATATATTAAATTAAAAATTGGCAAAGTCACTTAAGGTGAAATTCAAAAAGGAAAAAACTGTGTTTTTATTTCTTTAAATTTATGGACTTTGCGGCTAATATTTTATCGTTTTTTACTTTAAAAATACAATTAATTATGGAAATCCAACCAATTAAAAACGAAACCACACAACACGTACACGCTTTTACTAGATTCAAATCAAAAGTGCAGTGTCTAAAGATGGACATTTTCTTCTTAAAACAATGCAAAAAGGAAAAAGTTTTTCCAAATTTTATAAAAATAAAGTGCTCAGTGTCAAACTCACGCACAAATAATGTAGTGAAAAAAGCAAAATATTCATGGTTGAATATGGAATTAAAGTACATATACGGAAAATTAAGTCGTGTTGAGCTAGAAACATATGATCTATATTTACGTTTAGCAAAAACAATGCAAAGAGGAGAATTTGATTCTCTTTTAAGTGCGCTCCACAATGACATTGACTGTAAAATTACAAATAAAAGAACTAAGTTAAACAAAAAACTCGATAAGCTAAAAAATGAAAAATTTATTAAAGAGAGGGATGAAAGGGATAAGGCAAAATCAAGTGTCACAATCAAACCTATTAATTTCGTCACAAATCTATCGTGCCAATCGTTCTCAAACGAACAAATGTCTTTGCTACAAAAAGGTTTAAAGTTTACACCTAAACCAGATAAACCAGCGGTAATTGATCTAGTTGCAGATATAGAAACTGGCATAAAATATGCTAATGAAACAACAAAACAGGACATCAGGAACACAGCAGTATCGGTCATCACAAAATCTTCTTACGAAAAAATAACATCTAAGAAAACAAGCAAGTACGGAAAGGTCTTGACGGATTTGAAAAAGAAAGATTGTTTGTATATGAAATCCGATAAAGGAAGAGATATTGTCATTATGGACAAACAACAATACAAAGATAAAGTATTTGAGACGATAACCTCAGGAAATTTTCAATTACTCAAAAAGAATCCCTTACCAAAAATGATTCGTAATACGAACATTTCTTTGAAAGAGGTTGAAAATGTGATAGACCCCAAAACTAAATGGAGCTTATTAATATCAAATCCATCTATACCAAAACTGTATTGCTTACCAAAAACCCACAAGGACATTACTAATCTTAAAATGCGTCCAATAGTTTCAAACTGTAATGCACCAACGGAAAAAATTGCGAAATGGTTAGTGAAAAAATTCAACGAATATCCAAAACCAAATGGTTTATATGTTGAAAACAGTTACGAGTTCTGCGAAAAAATGAAAGGTACAACAATAAAAGAAAATGAATGTTTAGTGTCTTTTGATGTGAAATTTCTTTTTCCAAGTATACCGATTCCAGAAACACTCATCATCCTTGAAAACTGGCTAACAAACCATGAACCTTGTGAAGAAAAACGAAAGTTATTTATAAATTTAACAAAACTATGCATGGATCAAAACATCTGCCAATTTGATGGAAAATATTACCAAATTACAAAAGGTACATGCATGGGAAATGCACTTTCACCCTTTATCGCCAATTTATTCATGTCAAATTTTGAGACAAAAATGAAAGAAGCAGGAACATTACCAACAACATGGTGGAGATACGTAGACGACGTTGCAGCCATAATCGAAACAGGAAAAGATGGTGAAATTTTATCGCATTTAAACACACAATGGCCAACAATCAATTTCACGATAGAAATGGAGAAAAACGCATCGTTACCGTTTCTAGATTTACGTTTATTGCGAAAAAATGATGGCACAATCGAATTCTCTGTATATAGGAAACCTTCAAACACTCCTTGCTACATTCCGTCAGATTCATATTGCCCAATGTCCCACAAAAAAGCTGCATTTCATAGTATGGTTCATCGACTATGTAGACTTCCACTTAACATCAAAAATTACATGGAAGAATTGAAATACATCAAATATGCTGCATTGTTAAATGGTTACACAGAACAAATGGTTGACAACTTGGTCTCGCTGCATTCAAATAAGATCTTCAAGCGAAACATCACCACTCTGTCTTTTGAAAAAGAGCACTTAAAAAGAATTTCGCTACCATATATACCCGAATTTACAAACAAACTAAAAAATATTTTTAAAAAGCACAATTTAGATATTGTGCACAGCAGCAACAACAAACTACAAAATTCAATTGTTAGTCTGAAAGACAAAACACAATTTTTACATAAATCGGGTATATATGAAATCTCATGCAATGATTGTGAAGAAAAGTATATTGGCCAAACGAAAAGAAGCATAGAGGTACGTTTAAAAGAACATTTGTCCAACATACAAAAACAACAAGCTACAAAATCAGCCGTTGCACTTCACGCACTCGAACAAGATCATCGCACACATTGGAGTATCGACAATGTTAAATTGAAAAAACAAGTCAACGATGCATACAAACTTGATGCCTATGAGAGCATATACATGTATTTGAATAAGAGCATAGCAATGAACACATTGGAGGCACCAATACGCTCCCCATTGTTCAAATCAATCGACTTGATTTTGAAATAACATTTTACTTTTGTTGTAATTTTTGTTTAATTAGGTATTGTTTTCACACCTAGCTGATTTGCACACACACTGGACGACTGGACCTAGTACGAACGTGCTCGCTGAGGATGACTAACGTCGAAATGCATCCGAAACATATATAGTTTGATATATTATTTAATTATAATTTTTTTAATTAATATATTAAATTAAAAATTGGCAAAGTCACTTAAGGTGAAATTCAAAAAGGAAAAAACTGTGTTTTTATTTCTTTATATTCATTTATTGTTTTATACATTAAATAACTTTATTTTATAAATATAATGTAGGAACTTCAAATTTAATAAAAATAACTTTTTCAATACAAAAACATAACAAAAATGGCACTTCAGAGATCAATGGTTCATATTTTTTTTTTTTACTTATATAAATTAAAAAAATCAGTTTTCGTAGCATTGAAGACACTACAGCCTGGTGATCCGCACAAATCCATTTGTTGCAAGTCCTGCACCATTTTTTTGTTGATCTATTTCGGGCTCTGGTACAATAAGCGCATCTACCAACTCGCCCCATATTCGTTGTCAGATCGTGCTGTGCCTCTTCGGATGTACCTAAAAGCATCCTAATTCTTGTTGTAAGTTGCCTAGGAATGGTTTCAATTGATAGCCGGCGATTTAGTGACGGTTTTATCAAATTGAAGGACAAGTCCTGCAAAAAGTTACGCCTAACAATTTTTTCGAAGCTGACGTTTGTTTGGTTGATAACAAGAGCGTTGATTGCAGCAATGTTCATGATCAAAAAATATTGTAAGTGGCCATCGACGACAGTTCCTTAGAACACTGTATTGCTTGCACATTTTATCAAGGACGTCAACACCACACTTCGTGCGATTATAAAATGTAATTATTTCTGGCTTGTTATTTTCATATGAATCGGGATCAATGGTTGCATTGCTATGCATTGTTGAGAGTAATGTGACCGACTTGTTTTTTACTTGCGATATAGGTACTATAGGGCAAGTTTTGGATTCGTGCAAAAAAAAAATTTCGAGATAACAATCAAACATGACATTACGATGATAGAGAACACGAAAAAAGTGGGTGGCACAATTCTGTCTGTCTGTCTGTCTGTCTGTCTGTATCTGTATGTACCTGAACCTACAGCCTAAGCCACTGAAGCGATTTTCTTCAAATTTTGAACTAAAGGTTTTTTTGTAACTCTCCAGAGGGGAAATTGAAATTTTTTTTTAGCTCAAAAAATAACGGTACTTGCCATACAACCGTTAAGGAAAAGCTTATTTATCTCAAGAACGGCTCCAACGATTTTGATAAAAAAAAATCAGTGTATTACAGTAGACATGATGTAAATTTCAATAAGAAAAAAAAATCAAAAACATTTATTAACGGTACCTGCCATATAACGGTTTTTTTTATTTTTGATTTCCTCATTAACCGCTCATCCGATTTCAATGAAATTTTTCGCACAAAAGCTTTGTTAGAAAATAAATAATACTGCATACCAAAATTTTTGAAAAAATAAATTTTGGATTTTTAAAAAAAGATTCAAAAATTTTTTTTTTAAATTCAATATTTCAAAAACGGGTTGATGAATTATTTTGAAATTTCAGTTTTAAATGTATATTAATATATACTCAAACTTGGCATACCAAAATTTTTTTTGAAAAATGTTACAAAAATTTTATATATAAAAAATTAATTTTTAAGAAAACGGCTCCAACGATTTTTAATTTTTTTTTTGCATTTATTCATATTTTTTCAAGTAATCAAATGGCATACTTTTTTTTGAGCTCTAAGTTTTTTATCAGGCTGTTTATACAATTAAAAGAACGATTTAAATGCTTTTTATACTTTTTCTATAATACTTGAATATTTTTTAAAGTTCTTAAGCCCCACACAACTTGAACATAAGAGCAAGTACGTGCGATCCAGTCGTGCATTTTATTTTTTTGGGACATAGGACACAAGTGTCGCGTCCTTCTGAAAGCCGAAAATTGATCTTTTTATTATTCTAGCTTTTGAAGCTTTAAATTCTTTAGGTATATCAGGTCTATTGGCTTTCATTGTACCCTCAACTGTGATTTTCTTCTGCAACAGCTCTTTAGCAAGGGATAGGTTTGTAAAATAATTATCCATTGTCACATTACAACCTTAACCGAAAAGTGGCTCCAGAACTCTATAGACAACATCATTCACCCTGTTAGATTTTTGAAACGGACCTTCAGGTTGTGCTCCAACGTAGATTTCAAAATTGTATAAATACGGAAACTTTGTATCCACTAGCATGAAAATTTTTATTCCGAATTTGTCTGGTTTGTTCGGTATATACATAATAAATCCGCAACGACCTCGAAAGCCAACAAGTTGTTCATCCAACGTCAAATAATCACTAATAGAAATTATTGCGGCAATTGACAGTAAATAAATCCACAATTTCCCTTATAGGGGCCAATTTATCAAATTCTCTGCGTTGAGCTCTGTCAGTGACGTCATCAAATCTAATAGTTGTTATAAGAAAACGAAATCTATTTATTGACATCATCGTGTACACGATTTCCAATCCAGTGCCTTGAGAGTTGTCCCAAAAATCTTTTAGGTTTCGACGTCCATTTCGGGATACTCCCATAACATACAACAACCCCAGAAAAGCTCTCATTTCAATAGCGTCGATGGGTTTAGCGTCGCGGTCTCCTTGAAAGTTGTTTTTTATTTTATCAATGTATATATTGGTGCAACTTACAAGAATGTCCATAATGTCTTGTGTGAAAAATAATTCAAAACTGGACACCGGATCCTTTGCATTCCTAGCTGCTTCTCCTTTTGGGCCCGGTAGTCTTACCCGGATGTTATGGGCACGGGTTCGAGTTGCTGGTGGTACGTTTTTTGACTAAATTGTACCATTTGGACATTTGAAAGTTCTTGGGTTCCTACCAGTCAATTCCGCGAGAGGAACATTATCGGATTCCGAAAATTCTTCAGAGTCATACAATCCAGTTTCGAGTTTTTCGACGTCCTGAGTTTCCGCCTCACGAGCGAGTGCTTCAAAATCCGGCAACTGTGCAAGTTCCTCTTCATCACTCTCATTGGATCATCGAAGACATTATCAGTCTTCATCTCCAAAAGCCATCTCTCCAGAAAAAACGTTTACCTATAATTAATTTGGTACACTTATACTCGCGCGGACTACTATATGGTAGACAGGTGACTTTGGCGCTTAATTATAGAAGTATGCGTTCACGAACAAATCAAGAGACGCACTAACCTGTTGAGAAATTTAGTTGAGAGGGTTTATCTGAAATGGCAACGCTCTTACAGTTAAGTTATGAACAAAATTGTTACTGTGGTCTACTATAGTAGGCCACGCGACTAATATTTTATGTAGCCGCCAACAAAATAAAAAAAACTAAATATTTTTTTTATACTTAAATTGGGCCACAGGCCTCTTACGCTTTATTTAATATAAAATTATTACAAATAAAATTTAAATTAAAAAACCACCAAGACAGTCCGCCGTCCAAGCGTCGCTGCAACCATCAGGGTAGTATACGTATTATTGGGCACCTCTGCATCTCAATGTCTTTGGTTTTATATTGGTTTGTTGTTGACATTGCACATAGAAGAAGAAGTAAAGGAAGTGGTGTATATCACATATACAGTGTACGTGAGTGAAGCAGCAAGAATTGAAAAAAAAAAAAAACAAATTGAGATTCATGTGTCATTTTGCCGATCTGAAAGGAAGTGTTTTGAAATTTCAATTTGTTAAACAAGTGAAAAAGTTTATTTAAACTAAATAAAAAAGTGAAATAAAAGTTAGAATAGTGAATACTGTCAATAATTTATTTAAAAAATATAAAACAGCATGTGGTGGCTACGTTAAATCCTCTAAAAACGCCTATACTAAGGAGTATACAAATATTTTTGTTTACAAGTTAATTTTGTCTGATTTTTTCATATAAAGTAACGTGAAGTGATGTTATTTAGGTAAATAAATTATCTTAGAATACTTTAAAATTAAGATTTTATCGCAATTTGCAATAAAAATAACAAATTTGTTGAAAACAAAAATATACTTTAATCCAGTGATTTCGTTGAGACTCATCTGTCAAATGAGAAATTCTCGCACAGGGTCGATCTAGTTTTTGTTGGTGGTGGCAAGGCGCTCAAATCCGTTTAGCGCCCGTAGTGCAGAGTTATTTTTTAACGCTTTAAATAAAATATTTTTAAAGGGGTAACAGCAGAATCCTATTTATCTTGTTGGATTTGTATCCTCGTCACGAAGTGTTTATTTCGGTTTAAAAGTACACTACCATAAAAAACATCACTTTATTAAGAAGAATATGAGAGAAAACTTACCTGTAAAAAAAAGATTTGTGCACCGGATTATAGGCGTTTTTATATGATTTAATGCATCACCACATGTTTTTTTTATATATTTCTTATCAATAAAGTTTTTCAAAGTATCAAAGTATCACTATACCAACTTTCATTTCACTTTTTTATTCAGTTCAATAGACTTTTTCACTATTTTTATGATTTAAAATCTCTGTACACTTTTCTACAGCTCGGCAAAATGACGGGAGCATCTCAATTGTTTTTTTTTTTTTTTAATCTGGCTTCCTTTGGGCGCCCCAGCCTTCAGCCGTGTAACTGCACTGCGACCCTGGGGCAATGCATTTGTGTTTGTGTAACTCACACTATTTTGAAAAATGCTTCACTGTTTCCACGATATGCCAGTTCCTTTACTTCTTCTTCTTTGACATTGCATTTATAGGTTTACTGAAATGTGTTGATGTTGTAGTTCTTGCATTTGGTTCATTTGTAGGTTGTTGACCAAAATGTGCTGATGTTGTATTTCTTGCATTTGGTTCAGTTGTAGATTGTTGACCCAAATGTGTTGATGGTATATTTGTAGAAGCTATATCATATGTAACTCCTCCTCGGTTTGAGTAAGAATTCTCCTGAATTCTATAATTTACTTGTTTTACATTGTATGCTTTACTATATATTTTATTACAAAAATAGATTATGCTTACTGTTGTACAAATAATCATTATAATCATGCTGACGTTTATTACATATGATATATTTTTATGAAATTTCAACTCTTTAATTTCTTTAATATTTTCAAAATTATTTAAAACAATATCATCAAAAGTGATTGTTTTTTTAAAATTATTTTCGGGGTAAAAATATTTTTCTTGAATTATTGTTTGGTTATTATAAAAAATTTCTTTTAACAAATATATTTGACAATTAAAAAAATTAATAAGATAATTATTATTTAGTACAATTTTTCTTTCATCACAATTATGTTTCAATTCTTCTTTGTATGCATTTATTACAATTAAAGTTTCTTCATCTATTATTTGAATTTGGGTTTTATTGTTATATCTCAATTTACAATTTTTTGTTAGAATACAATGCTTGCTTGGTTTTAATTGCTGTAAAGTTGCATCATTTTGGTATATAAATGTTTTATTATTTATTTCTATAATATATTCGTTTTCGTAATCAATTTCAAAATGTTTATCATTGGGTAGAGGTAAAATTAACTTTTGTTCTACTGTCACATAGTTTCTAGGAATCTTGATGGCAATTATAAGAAATTTGTTTTTGTATTCTAGTATACCCATTTTAATTAATTTAAGTTTATGCAAATCTATTTCATATTCATTTAGTTCTTCTAATGTTAATATACTGGGGTGTATTATATTATATTTCGCTGATACAACGTTATCTTGAATTTGATTTATTTTGTTTTCTATGAACCTTAATTTGGTTATTTGATCTAAAAATAATTGTTGTTGTACAATTTTTGAAATAGAATTTTCTATTTTATTATAAGTATTAAGTATGTTTTATCTATCGTTTAAAATTATTGTTTTTAATGTTTCTATCGATTCATTGAAATGGTTGTTGATTTTAATTTGTTCATTTACTGCCTCAATTGCATTATGACTATTTTCTTCTGCTATATTTAAATAATTCCAGATTTGTTCCCTATCTTTATTATCCATGGTTCCAAAGAGCCATTTTTCTATGTTTCCTACCACGTTTATTAAACCTCTTCTAGTTCTTCTTTGTTCTTTAGGTGTAATTGACTTAATTTTAGCTATAAGTGTTTCTAGTTCTTTAAATATCATTTTTTTGTTTTCGATCTGTAAGTGTTTAATGTTAGTTTGTATGAGTGTGATTGTGTTAAGAATTTCTTCTGGGTTTATAATATGTAAAATAGTATTTGTTTGATTAGTAATTTCTAAATCCTTAATTTTTATTTTTAAGAAACCTGTTTGTTCATTGATTAGAGTTGTTTGAAGTATCCCGTTTGTTGTTTGTGTTATTAGTAGTATTAGGAAAATTATTACCTGAAAATTTAAAAGGTCTTTTAATATTGCTAACGTGTACGTTATTAAGATTTTTAATTTTATATCTAGGTTGTTCTTTATGTCGAACATTTTTGTAATTTTTTATTGGTCCTGCTTCTCTTTTTTCTGAGTAAGTTTCGCGCTTTTCATTAAGTTTGTTAATTTTTTTAAGCTTCATTTGTTCGATTCTTTCTCTAAGTATTAATTCATTGATTTCTTCTTTAGCTATCTTAGGTGTGGTTTTTATTGTGGAATGATATCTGTTGTTATAATTATCTAGAACTAATTGCAATTTCATTTCTATTGATAAATCTTTTTCTTCAATGCCTGTTATTTTTTCCAAAATAGTTGAATGCAATCTTTCAATGTCTGCGTTCCCTGTGTGGCTATTGGGTTTCGTGAAATGTATTTCGACCTCACTTCTATTAAGAAAATCTAGAATATGTTCTGATTTAAATTCGTTATCTGATATTATTTTTTTTGGTTTACCGAATTTCGAGAAATGTTCTATTATAATTGCTTTTTTACTTCTCCAATTTCTATCAGTTATTACATACCCTACTGCAAATTTCGTAAGTTTGTCAATTATAGTTAGGAATGCTTTTTTCTCAATATGAAATATATCTAAATGTATTATTTCATTTTTATGTTTCGGGGTTTCTGTTAAGTTATACTTTGGTTTAATGGGATTCCTATCGTATTTTATTTCCTGACACTTCTTGCAATTGTTAATTACTAATTGTATTTGTTCCTGAAGTTTGGGGAAAAAAATTTTATCTTTCAGTGTGTAGTATGTTTCGTTTATTCCACTATGCATAGATTCTTTTGTGTGGTACAGAGAAATCTGTTTATGAATCTCCTCCTCGGTTTTGATCTCGGCTGCCCTATTAGTACATTTTATGAATTTTATTTTGTCGTTCATGGAGAATAATTGAATTATTACTTGTTGAACTTTATTATAGTCATGATCTTCTACCTCAGAATATATACCTGTTGTTCCTTTCTTAGTTACTCTAATTAGAACATCTTTTATTTTATCAACTCCTTCAAGAGGATTAAGATATATAATTCTTCGTTCATGTAATATTTCTATTTCGTTTTTTATTTTACTGTAAGTTAGGATTAACTGCGTTTTATACTTGTTAACAATTTCTTCTTTTATTCCTATATGATCTAATTGTTGTTCCTCGACTGAGTGAATTGTTTCTGTAAGCTCCATATTAGATTCTGAATCATTATCCTCATTAATCTTAGGTGTATTCTCTAACCTACTTAGGAAATCCGCAACTTTGTTCTCTTTCCCTTGCAAATATTCGATTTCAAAATTATACTCTTGAAGTTTCAAAAGCCATCTTTGATTTCTCTGAGAGAATTCCTTTCCTTTGTATTTGCTATTTAAATACTTTATTGGAATGTGATCAGTTACAATTTTAAAATGATTTCCATATAAATATGGTCGAAAATAATTAACTGAATAAACAATTGCAAGGAACTCTTTATCAGTTACACTATATTTTTGTTCGTGTTTATTAAGAGTTCTGGATACGAAGCATATCGGGTGCCCATTTTGAGAAAGAACAGCGCCAATTGCATAATTGCTTGCGTCTGTTGTAACTACAAATGGTTTGTCATATTCAGGATATTTTAAAATTGGATGTGAAATTATTAAATCTGTAAGGTTTTCAAATGCTGAAATATATTGAGGGTCTTTAATATTAATTGTTTCGCCTTTCTTTAAATACCTTATCATCGGATACGCAATCTTAGCATAATCCCTGACGAACTTTCTATAATAGCCTGTCATCCCTAAGAAACCTTTAAGTTGTTTCTCCGTTTTTGGTATCTTTAAATTATCAATTTCTTTTACTTTGTTTGGATTTGGTTTAATCCCTTCCTTAGTCAAGATGTGACCAAGAAATTCAGTATCTCGTTTCATGAAGCTACATTTATCTGCTTGTATTTTAAGGTTATGATCTTGTAATTTTCTAAATATTTTTTCTAGTGACTGCATATGTTCTTCTAAGGTTGTGGAGAATATTAGTATATCATCCAAATAGACTATGCATATTCTATTTATATAATCACGTAATACATCATTCATCAGTCTCTGAAACGTTGCAGGTGCATTCTTTAAACCGAATGGCATCCTGACGTATTCATATAGACCTGATGGAGTCACAAAAGCAGTTTTTTCGATGTCCTGTTCAGCTACTAAGATTTGATGATAACCTTTCGCCAGATCTAAAGTGCTGAAATACTGAGATTTCCCTAATTTATCTAATATGCTATTGATATTAGGAATTGGGTATTTATCATCTATGGTTACTTGGTTTAATTTCCTATAATCTACTACTATCCTGTATTTTTGTATTCCTGAGCTGTCAAGTTTTTTCGGAATAACTATTATTGGTGAACTATAACGACTATTACTCTTTCTAATGATTCCTTGTTTCTCCATTTCTTCCATTTGTTTACGTACTTCATCTTCGTGCTTTGGGGGGTAACTATATAATTTAGAGTTAATTTGTTGGTTTGTAGTGGTTTTTATTTCGTGCACTACTGTACTTGTGTTTGTTAATTGATCTCCTTCTTTGAAAATCAATTTTTTATATCTATTTAAAAGTTTTTCTATCGATTCTTTTTCTAATTCATTGAGGTGATTTGTTTGAATGTTGCAAACTTCGCTTATTTCCAACACATTAACTTCTTCAAGTAATATGGTTAAGAATGGAAGATGCCTATCATTCATTAAAATAATTTCTTTATTTTTTAAATCTATAATTTTTGCATTGTTCTTTATCCAATCCATTCCTATAAGGAAATCGTAAGGTTTATTTAATGCTACTTTCGTCCATTTGATTCTTGCATTGCAAGGTTGATCAAATTGAATTGGACATTTTGTTTTTACTTGTGCCGTTTCGTTAACAGTACCATGAATAGTGTTTATTTGAATTGTTATATCGTTTATGTATGTGTAAAGATTTGAGGGGACTCTAGTTGAGTTAAGAAGGCTTATGGTTGATCCTGTATCAATCAATGCTATATAATCTGTTTTTTCAAAAGTTAACTGTATACAAATTTTTCGTGTATCCGAGGCTAGTTGATAAAAAACTCGTGATTTTCTATTTGGTTAGTCTCTTCTCTATTACTTAAAGAGTCTACTTCCATAGGTTCTATTCTATTCTGTCTTGATCTATGTTGACCTGAGTTTTGAAAGATTTGGGGGCTGCTATTATACCAATTATTTCTAGCTTGGCCTGATGCATTATTATTTCTTATTTGTCCTGTCGGGCTATTTAGGTTGATTTTGATAAGCGTTATTGTTTCTATTGAAAGGGTTTTGATTAGTGTAATTATTGTTTCTAAAAGGATTTTGGTTAGTGTAATTGTTGTTTTTGTTAAAATGTTGATTAGTGTAATTGTGTTTGTTATTTTGAAAACTTTGAGAAGCTGTATTTTGATAATGATTTCTAGGTTCAAAGGTATGTGTTTTTTCTAATCGTAAATTGTATACATCTTGCCCTATATATTTAAACAAAATTTGTCTAATTCTTGATAAATTGTATTCATTGTGAATTTCTGCAGCTAATGCTCCTGCTGTTACATCTTTTATTTTAAGAATTAATGCACTATTTAGACAGTTAGCTATTTCTAAACCATTTTGATTGAACGTTGCACATTCTGTTGTGTAGTTAATAATATTTTGGACTTTATCTAGTAATTGACTTATACTATATACCTTTATACTATTGATGTTTTTCAATATGGTTGCTTCGTCTTTTGTCGGCCGGAAATGTATTTTAAGTTTTTGCTTGCACTGCTCCCACGATGCTGGTGCTTCAATCGCCAAAAAGTTTTTCGCAATTCCTCCAATTTTTTCGTTGTATACTACAGCAAACACTTCGTTATGATTTACCGCTCCAAATTCTTCTAAGATTTGGTCTACCGTCGCGATAAACGAAGGTAATGTACCTTGTTTTCCCGTAAAAGTTTCTATGTATTTTAACCGTTTTTCTATCGTAACTCTTATGTTTTGCACTGTATTCTGATTGTTTAGAATTTCAGTTAATGTTAACAAACATTGTTCCATTGTTGGCTGTGCCATTTTCGATTTTGTTTTTGGATGCGATTATTAGATTCTTAAAAGTCACTTTATTATAATCACAGTTTTCACTTCGATAATCCGTGGTTTTTGTTTAATGCGATTATTAGATCCTTAAAGTCACTTTATTATAATCACACTTCACTTTGCTAATCCGTGGTTTTTGCTTTTTATTGAAAAGTTTCTTTCTAAAACAAAACACTGAGATTTTTATTTTTCGTATCGTTTCACTATCCTCTAATTTTTTATCACAGAGGACAACCGACTGCGCCACTAATATTTTATGTAGCCGCCAACAAAATAAAAAAAAACTAAATATTTTTTTTATACTTAAATTGGGCCACAGGCCTCTTACGCTCTATTTAATATAAAATTATTACAAATAAAATTTAAATTAAAAAACCACCAAGACAGTCCGCCGTCCAAGCGTCGCTGCAACCATCAGGGTAGTATACGTATTATTGGGCACCTCTGCATCTCAATGTCTTTGGTTTTATATTGGTTTGTTGTTGACATTGCATTTATAGGTTTACTGAAATGTGTTGATGTTGTAGTTCTTGCATTTGGTTCATTTGTAGGTTGTTGACCAAAATGTGCTGATGTTGTATTTCTTGCATTTGGTCCAGTTGTAGATTGTTGACCCAAATGTGTTGATGGTATATTTGTAGAAGCTATATCATATGTAACTCGCGTATACTCCAGTGTTTACGAAGTTAAGTAACGTGTTGCAGGTAACTTTCCGGTGAAAGTTTCTGCTTATTCCGCAATTTTAATCGTTGGATTAGCGTGATCTTATAGCCGATTTCTATGTTTTCGCACGAAACTCTTAATTTCGTCTCGAACCGTAGGAATAGGAATCCCGAGATCCCTGTGAAGATCTTCGTTTCTTACCATGGTACATTTACAAATGACCTAAGCAATTTATTTCCAAACGTTTGTAAGTTATTTAAATTTGTATCGCAGAAGAAGGTACAGAACTGGTACAGAACTGGACTACCTTGTGGTACCCCAGCCACTATTTCTTTGAAATTAGAATATTCATTTCCGTGTCTTACACGAAAAAGTCTGTTTTCTAGATATTCGTTAAGAATTTTATAAAGTCCTTCTGGCAGAACTTGTCGTAATTTGAATTTGAGGCCTTCGTGCCACACCTTGTCAACCGCTTGCAACACATCCAAAAAGGCCTTCGAACAGATTTTCTTTTCTTCAAGAGCTCTCTCAATTACGTCAGTTATCCTATGCACTTGATCAATGGTCGAATGCTTTCTTCTAAATCCGAACTGATGTTCAGGTATTAATTATTGTTTTTCTTCTATTATCGGCTGCAGGCGAAGGAATAGTATTCTTTCAAAAACTTTATAAGACTATTATTGATTTTAAATATAGAATTGCCAAGCAGGCAATTATTGTTAGTTTGGAAATAAACCGTAATTATTTCAAGAAAAAGTAAGAAAATTCCCAGATGAATTTGACCCACTTTATTATTCATGTTTATCATTACAAATTGCACACATTCAAATCCGGTCTCTAACAATATCGCATGCATTCAAATGTTTTAAACTATCTGAAATGTAAAGAACTCTAGAACTTCTAAGAAATCAGTCAAAACTACAAATCCATAATTGAAGAATGCTTCACAAATAACCTCCTTTCCCTTTAAACGAGTGTATTTTACACAAAGTGTATATTCAGCAATTTTCTCAACTTATAAATCGAAATTAATTGGATTAGATTTCGCATCCTCAAATGCGATGCTTTAAAATTGTTTTTATAAAAAAAACATCCTCTTGATTTCTTATTTCCTAAAAAAAAAATACCTATAAATCAAGTTTTACTCGATTCGAATATATAGAACCTCTGGCAAGAACTCGACGCAGCCATTTCCATTCATGCATCCAGTGGAGTAGCTAGGGCATTGTTGTCCGTGGCACATAATGGCTTGGGGCGGCTGTTAATTCAGAGATGTGGAAAACAATATCAGATTCAATTGATTTTAGCTCAATATAGTAGATCTTGTAGGGCAGGTATACGACCTGTCATTTCAACCTGAGAGGTTGAGATTTGGTATACCAATAATTAATGTCCTCACTTAACTTTTAAGAAGTGTTGCCACGGTGGCAACACTGTCAGAAGGATGAAAGGAGGGCTTTCACTTACTTAGATTAGAATCCCGAAATGGAACACTAATGTTGTGCGTTTATAAAAGTTGGTGAAAATATTTGATCATTCATCCAGGACCAAGAATCAAAAGAGTAGAGACCATACAAATGCTTACAGGCCGAGGGGGTTTTTGCCCCAGTATTTTATTTTTGTGTGGAAATAAAGATTGGTTTGGGTCTCTTCTTTTCCCAGGGCGAAAATGTTTCAGCTCCGCCACTGTATCCATCGACCTAAGATTATGAAGAATTCCTCTCTCATATTTATCCCCACCCTCAACGTTCAACGATCTCGCTAAATGATTTTCCGTTTAAAAAATGAGAATTCAGAATTATTGTCTGTATCAGAAATAGGATAGTTGTAGCTTCCCTTAAAAAACAGAATAAATAAAAAAATTTAACAACAAAAAGCCTTATACACAAATTGTATAGAAAGATATACATAGGTATAAGTAGGTACATAACCTAAAGTATGAGAAAATATTTTCAAGGATTTCTATGGATACTTGAACATATAAAATTGATGTGATGCATTTGGTTTTGTAGTTTTGTCCCAAAACTTATCCTTCATTCAATTGCTTGCTACTTGTACTTTTGTATGTTGTCTACAATTATATAATATTAGGTTAGGTACATATGTATGTACATATGTATCTCCTTTGCCATTGTCGACGATATTGCATCCCTTGTTTCTTGTTATAAAATGGTTGACTTCAGACACAATAAATATCATTTTTCTGAGTTTGCTCTTTTGTATTTACGAAGATTTGTCAAAAAGTTATCCTCAGGATGCGGGTGGAGTGTTAAAAGGCATGTGCTTGTGTATGGCAAAAGAGATATGATTGTCATTTGAGTTTTGAGATATAGATTTTGAAACTAAATTTTCTAGAGTGGCAATATCTACTTAATAGTCTATAGCTAAAATCGAACGCATTTGTATAGTTAAAGCTCTAAGTGCAGGTTGCGCAAAATGTGATTTTTGTCGGAATTTAATATTTTTAAGGCATTTTGGGTGACCTGCATGCTGCATCGTGCCTGATCGGGAAACTTTTGATTACCGATAACTTGATTCGGGCCAGGAGCGCAATAATCAGTTACGGTGATGTGCTTGTTTTACCTTCTCATGGTGGTGCCCGGGGAACTATCTGCGTCTAACTAAGTGCGAAACGCCTAGCTCTCGAGGATAGGTTAGGGCAGTTCGCATTCTTCGGAACTGAAATCAATACTACATACTTAATTAAGGTGGCGCTATAGTCCGGTGTGGACCTGGGCCTCATCCAACAAGCTTCTTCCAGCCGGCTCGGTTTCTAGCTAGATGTCTCCAGTTTCGCACGCCAAGTTTGTTGAGGTCCTCTTCCACTTGCGTCCGCCAACTTTTACGCAGTCCACCTCAACTGCGCTGTCCCACGGGGTTTGATTCATATGCTTTCCGTGCCGGAGCATTGTTGTCCATTCGCTCTAGGTGACCCAGCCATCTCATTCCTTGGCTTTTCTCGTCTATGCAGACGGGACCAAAAATCACCCTAAGAATTTTCCTCTCAAAACAATCTAACGCGTTCTCATCCACCGTTAACAGTGCTTATGCCTCTGCACCAATCAGAACCGGGATGATATGCGTTTTATACAGGGATAGTTTAGTTGCTCGAGAGAAGGCTTTGCTTCTCAATTACCTTCTTAGCCCAAAGAAACAGTGATTGGCAAGAGAAATTAATACCACAAACGAAACCAACACTACGCTTCGGATAAATGATAACTCGTTGACGACTTTTGGTTATTTTACACGTACAAGGATTGGTTTGTGGAATGTGGAGATACTTCTTTACAATGGAAAGTGAAGGTCCTCAAAATGCCAGATTTCTCCAATTAGAGAAAGAATTCTTCGGGTATAAAAAGGATATCTTGGGGATTAGTGAAGTAAGATGGCTGCTGGGGGAAGTTTAAGTCTCCATCTCGTAACACTGTACCACTCTACTCCAGAAAGGCAACTGGAAGTTTTCGTGAATCTGGTGTTGGATAGTTGCTTTCCAAAACAGCTCTCAAGAGCTTAATCTTCTGGAAGCCTTTAGATGATAGGATCGTGAAAGCTTAACCAGGGACTAGAGTACGTCGCGTCACCATTATGCAGTGTTACGCCCCAACGGAGCTCCCTTCTGTCGAGGAGAAGGGGCTTTTTATAACCGGCTGAGTGCTGCTTATGATATTACACCACGTGGAGACATCATAATGGTAATGGAAGACGTGAATGCCAAGGTTGGCAATAACAATGATGCTATGGGAAAACATGGTGTTGGTGACTGCATCGACAATGGTGAACCGTGAACGTTTTGTCGATTTCTGTAACGCCCACCACCTTGTAATAGCAGGGACTCTCTTTGAATGCGAGGACAGGTCAGGAAACCATCGACTCTTTAATTCGAAAACGTAAGTGGAAGTGGATTGGACATATCTACACTTCGAAAAGGTCACGACTGCATTGGGAGTCAAGAGATGCAATGCAACCCCCTCTCGCAGCGAGCAGGACGAGTGGGCTGACCTAGAAGTATTTGACAAAGAACGGTCAAAGAAGAATCAGCACAACTTGAGAGGAGTTGGAGAGAGCTGAGGTACATCTCCAGAAACCGATGCAAATCTCCAAACCACTCGTCGAGCATTGAAATTTTATTACTAGAACAATATTTCCAAACCATATGTCAATAATTCAAAAACGACAATTTTGAGATTTTAATGAGCAAGCATTAGACATTTTTCCAAAGGAGCTACCTATTGGAGAAGGTCTACCGCTCAACAAACCACGAACTTAAGAACAGCTAGAGGTACATTGAGGTAGAAATCACGTAAATTACACCGGCAACACTTCAAATAGCTAAAGTGGTTTCAAAAGAACCAATACCTGAACATAAACATCGCGGACAAGGTCTTCTGTTTTGTGTCTTGTCCCGTACTTTGTGAATGCCTGAAGCTATTGTGAATAACCTGATGATTTATGATGATGATATCAGTGTGGCATTAGGCCAGGAAAGTCCACCAATGACCAAATATTCACACAAAGGCAGATCTAGGAAGAAGCCCAGGAGTTTCGAATCGATACCCACTAGGGATCTTGATACCCGGTTTCCGAACTACTCGGGTACCCGGGTAGAAAAATACCAGGATACGCAAGTACCGGAGTGGCGACTCTTCGGGTACCCGGGTACTCATGTGTCTTGGGTACCAGGGTACCCTTGTGTCTTAGGTACCTGTGTACCCGAGTACCTATGTGTCTCGGGAACTTGACGACTGGAGCACTGCAATATAAAAACTGATTATCTGCATTTAAAATATCAAAAAATTTAATGACCAAAGAAAGCGCATTTGTGCAATAATAATGTGTATTGTAAAATTCTTGCGTATACGGCTACCCGGGTAAAGAAGAAACCCGGGTACTCGGGTACCAGGGTATTTTGGGTACTCGGGTACACGGGTATTTATGGAACCCGGGTACCCGTGTAAAAGTACCCAGGTACCCATGTAATTCAAGTACCCAGGTACCAGGGTAATACCCAGGTATTCAGCTACCCAGGTACACGAGCGGGTCTCCGGGTACCCAAGTTTCAAGAGCTCTAATACCCACCACCTTTTCATAGATTTCAAGGCCACGTATTACAGCATCCTTAGACACGAGCTACATATATAGGCCAAAGTCTAGTTTTTGCATCCCTCTCAAACTCGCCCATTTTGTGCAGGATGATGATGGAGAATGCACACTGCTTCATCAAGGTCGTCAAAGACCTAACCGATACCTTTGAAAAAGTTTTTACACAAGGCGAAGCTCTGTCATGAGACTTCTTCAACATGGTTCTTCAAAAGTCTTTCCAATTACTCGCTAACGCCGATGATATTGACATAATCTGACGAAAAAAGCGTTATGTGAGTGGTGCTTTCGTAAGTATTGAGAAGGAAGCAAAGAAGATGGGTTTAGTGGTGAATTAAAGCAACACCAAATATATGCACAGTTTAGGTCAGAACATGGTCCCAAATTTCAAAATAAAAAAGGATTGTCGAATCAAGTTTATGTTTGAAATGTCCTAATACAAGTGGCTGAACGTATATCTACTTTCATATAAAAATGACTCCAATACTGATTTGTTCAAAACTTAAAAAAGAAAGTCCAAAATGTTGAGAAATTTTCTCAAGGGATAAGAACTAATTTAAGTGCTAGTTTTTTAAATTGTATGTTCTGGGAATTATTTCTAGGCCTAATCTGATAGAAACTGAAAAAAAAATTATAATTTTGACGGCTACATACAACAACGAACTGTACGGGATATACTGCGACACCGATACGAAATTGAAAAACCAACGACTGAGATGGCTGCGTTACCTATAAAGCGTATGGACATCAACATCATTGCTCCAGCTCGGAAAGTGTATTTGAATCCAACCCCCTGGGACGGTGCAGTGGAGCGTGGTGCACGCAAGTGTAACCTACTTGGCGTGTGACGGCTTCATAACTGGAAACCGAGCCGGCTAGAAGAAGCTTGTTGGTTGAGGCCAGTAGCGGATCCAGGATTTGGCTGTGGGGGGGGGGGGCTTGAAGTTCCCTAAGACACATCTTTTGAAAAATTCTTGATCATATACGAATGCCCTACCAACCCAAATTTTCTTTTCTCAGAAGGTAGGCTAGTCGGCAGCTGAATCAAAAAAGATTTTGTGTAATGTAAAAATATATGTAGGCTCTTAATAGGAAAATTCTGAAAAATTTTATGATTGGAAATGGAGCATCTGGTAGTTAGTAAGCTTCAGCTGCTTTTTTGAACAGACGGTTTAACCAGTTTTTCCACAAAGACACATCGTATAAAAAAGTTGTAAGGATATGTTCATAGGAACTTTAAATAAGTTGGTAGGTACCTTTCTTTAATTTGAATATTTTTTGTAGGATTTATAAAACCTCATCCTAAAGTACCTACTTGGTTTAACTTCAGACAGCCGTCCACCTCCGAAAAGTTATTGATAAACTTTGTAAGTTACTGTTGTCCTAAAATGTCTTACCTTGGATTAGTTGTCCAAGATTTGATTAACTAGGCATTTTATTTATATATTTAAATAAAGCATATTTCCAACTAATGAGAAAATTTGAAAAAGTTTCTAACAAGTAACCGTCTAAAAATCTAACAACTTAGACTAAAAGAGTCACAGTGCAAACTTTTTTTTTCTGTTTTTGACACTAACGTAAGATTCGTACGAAAGTTAAATGGAAAAAATTGAAACAAAAGAGCGTACGCAAGGGGGCAGCTAGATGTGCTTACCCCCTCCCTAATCAGAATATATTTCATGTATTGTTCAGTTTTTCTTCTTTTGATAAAACATTTTAAAGCAAGATTTCTGTAATAAAACTATTTTTTGAATGAGTTTGCTCCGACTTAATCGAAATCCGGCCTACGCCCTTGTATCTCACTTATCTAATTCTTAAAATGTAATTCCTATAGAAGAGAATGCGTTAAATGGCTAGAAAGGAAGGTAATTAAGCTCCCTATAAAAAAAGAATATTGCAAATTTTCTGTACAAGTAGCTGTTCCAGGAAATTACCTAAATCATGTTTTTCGATTCACTTTTTGTAAATTTGAGAAAAAAAAAATGAATTTAGATATTATGTACCTATTCCACCTAAAATTACCTTAGTCCACGAGGATTGGTATTTCGAACATAAGAATTCGTGTTCAACATTCCGATCATTAACTATTTTAACGCGAATTCCATTCATATTTTTTGTCAATTCAAATCTTACAGAAAAAAATCTGAGTTAAAATTTTAAAATATTTTCTGCCCTTCAATTTATAAATATTTATAGTTATACAAGTATTGGGTCCATATTAGAACAAATATGTATATAACACTTTTTAAGGAAAAATTAAATTAACCGTTACAGCTGATTTTTACATTTCGAAAACGAGTTCGAAGCGAATTGAAATTCTTCCTCATTTCATTTAATGAATATTGCTCGTGGAAATAGCTCTCTAATCTTTCGTTAGAGCACAAAGGAAATCAATAGAGAAACTAAGATCAAAAATCACTTCGTCTTAAAGCAGTCTTTGAAATCATCAAAATATCCTTCGACACACGAAAACAATCTGAAATAAGAACATAAGTTTCAATTTCTAAAACAATATTTTGATGTTATCATGCAAACAATCCATATCGAAGTTATTCAGCCCGATTAATTATAGCATCCGTCGAATGAACTGCGGAGCGAATCAGACTGAATTTTGACATTTTAACTATGATCCAAATGTCAAAATTGGGCCTGACTCATTCGTCGGATTCTGTAATCAGGGTGATTTTTTACACCGGAAACTGAGTTTTTAAACTTAAGCCCCAAATGTTATCTGGGCTTAGCTAAGTCCGAAAAATATCAAGAGGAGTTTAAGAAAAAGCTAACATTCATTCGTTTTCTCAATTTAATTGGATCTTTAAGAAATATCGATACCCAAGGAAATCTAGGTTAAAATAATAGCATGAAAGTCAACCTCACTAGCTTCAATATTAGGGCTTGGGAAAAACACAGCATCTAGGTAGATATGCATACTTACAAGCCCCAAACTTGTTATTTGTTTAGTCCGATTCCTTAAAGGCTTCGAAAAAAAACAAATCTTACACACAAATTGTTAAGCCCCAACCTCCATTTTTTCTCTGGACTTCGGAAAACAACAGCTTCAATGCAAATTTTTTAGCACTTTCTTAGCCCTAACAGTGTTATAGTTTTCATCTTAGCCCCAAGCCTCAACTTTTTATCTTATGCCTTTAAGGCTTGAAATACGTATACGCCTACGAAGGTTTATTTTATTTTGTATATAATCGTCTTTTTTCATCCAATTCCCCTGGGGCTTCGAAAAAAAACACAGCCTGCATATATTATGGTTCAATTTTCCTAGGGCTTGGAAAAACACAGCTCACATGTAAATTTTGTAGCCACAATCGTAGTTTTGTTTGTCTAACTCTCTTCTGAATCAGCCGTGGGGGGGGGGGGGCTTCAGCCCCTACAGCCCCCCCCTCTGGATCCGCCACTGGTTGAGGCCGTGGACTGTAGCGCCACCTTTAGTAAGTAAGTTTTGTAACTATTATTTTTGACATTTTAAAATGGGCAAGCTTTGCCTTTTAGCCTAGAGTTTTCACATGAGCAAGTACATTTGATGTGCTGCTGCATTTTGTTCTGTTTTTCCAAATTCAAGTTCATTCCCATTTATTAACATTATCCACCATTTTCCCTTCTTCAGTTGCAAAATAAAAATACCCAGAGGAAAAAGTTGAAATGGGCACAAATTTGTTTGAATTTGTTAGACAGATAGGTAAAGGTACGCATTCATAAAATATAAAAATAATACATACCTACATACAATTTCTATCTCCTTGAAATGCAATTAAATATGATTTAAAAAATAAGCAAAAAAAGAAAATGTTTGCTCTTTCTTAACTCTGACTCTGATACCTTTACTTATCCGCTATACTTAGGAAGTTTCTATCTACTTATCAACTATTACGACGAAGGAAAAACTTCTTAAATCTGATTCAATCTGCAATGCTCGCAATACCATGCAGCTATGTATATAGAAGATACTAGTTTTAAATTTTCACAATTGGGTTCCAGTTTAAAGGTAAAGTCCATTTTAAAGTTTGGTTTTTTATTAAGTTGTTTGTCGTCTGAGTTATTTGTTATTCTCTATTCGAGGACCTACAATTTCACCCATGTTTATCACAAAGTTTTAAATAGTTTCATGGTTCTTAAGTTAATAGTTTGAAATGTGAAGTAGCCTTGGTTGGTGGACTTGAAGGAAAAGTTTTTATTGTTTCAGTTGTAAAAAAAGAAGAAAAAAAAACTATATCATGTACTATAAGCCGAATAAATAAAATTGCAGGTCGTAATATTACATCATCATCATCAAGTCCTGTAACCCCGGTTGGGGCATAGGGCGCCAACAAATCGTTTCCATCCTTCACGGTCTGCAGATAGATATTTTAACTGTGGCCACGTCTTTCTCTGGGAGTCTGCTTCTGCTAGAACTCTTGATTTCCATGTTGTTCTTGGTCTTCCAACCCGCCGTGCGGGTCCATTCAAAGGACTGCTTTGCAATTTCATCGTTTGGTTTCCTCAGAGTGTGACCAGTCCATTGCCATTTACGCTTTCTTATGTCAACGTCCAGCCGCTCTTGACTTGTCCTGCGCCACAAATCCTCGTTTGATATAATTTGTGGCCAGCGAATTTTTAGAATATGTTCACAAAAGCCTGCAATTTCTTTGAGATGGTTGTCGTGACTTTCCAGGTTTCGCAAGCATATAACAGCACGGATTCGAAGAATCTCAACTTTGTGCGCAAGGTGCCTCTTGAGTGTGGACTCGATTCTAACCTTAATCCGCTCCAGAATGATGGTTGCCATTAGTTTTGGAAAAACGGACGGAACTGTAATACCTCGCCAATTGTTGCAATTCTTAAGATCACCTTTCTTTGGCAACTTAACAATTACACCATCCTTCCAGTCGCTGGGATAGATTTCGGTTTCCCACACAGCTTGTATCAACGGGTGTAGAATACTAGCTGTTCTGACAGGGTCAGCTTTCAGGAACTCGGCTGGTATACCGTCAAGTCCAGCTGCTTTGTTGTTATTGAGAAGATTTATCGAAGATTGAATTTCCAGTACTGTAGGGGGTTCGATGTCAATATCCCTATATGATCTACGCATCTCGTTAAGCTGGGGCACTTCAGCACTCTGCTCGACAGAATCCTCACTAAGCAAGGCACAAAAGTGATCCTTCCACCTGCGCAGCTGATCCTCGATTGATACCAAAAGTGTACCATCCACATCCATTACAGGATGATTGGTGTTGCTTTTCTTCCCGACAACTTCCTTGGATATTTGGTACAATTCCCTCATATCTCCTCTTCTTTCAGCGTTTTCCGCATTTTTTGCGAGACCGTCTAACCTCACCCTCTTGTCACGTTTCACACAGCGATATACCATCTTAAATGCTAAGCGATACTCTCTTCGCAATTTAGCCTTTCGTTGAGCATCCGCTTCGGCATTTATTTGCATCTTCAACGATTTGCGAAGCTCGATTTTATCCCAGGTGTCTTGGGATATCCAAGACTGCTTGGGTACAGTTTTGGATCCAGCATCCATAAAAACACTTTTTATATCACCCCACATTTCATCAATTGTTGAATGTTGTATTCCGTTTAATGACGAATCTCTGTCGTTAAGGTTGGTGACATAGTTACGACATATGTTGGGATCACTTAAAGCATTTGTATTGAACTTCGAATTCCTTGCTGCACCCTGTGATTGACGTTGTACAGCTGCAGTTCGTAGTTTGAGACTCATGAGAACCAAATGGTGGTCGCTTCCCATGTCGGCACTTCTAATGCTTCGAACATCGCACATTGACTTCCTCCATCGCTGATGAATCATGATGTGGTCAATTTGGCTTTCAGTTTGACCATCCGGATGTACCCAGGTGATTTTGTTGCAAGTCTTATGTTTAAACACAGTCCCACCCAGTACAAGACGATTAGCGTTACAAAAATCGACCAGCGAATCGCCATTTTCATTCCGTGACCCCAAGCCATTTTTCCCCATGACGCGTTCCAGACCGTAGTTGTCTGATCCGACTTGGGCATTGAGATCTCCCATGACAATTATGATGTCGGCTCTTGGAACACCACTGTAAGCTGAGTTAAGATGAGTAAATTTACATCACCTGTATAGTATTACGATGAAATGTTCTCAAACTGTTGACCCCAATGACCTCAATTATGTAATCCCACCCACTAATTAGGAAGTAGTTACTTTAATGATCTACTTTCGAAGAAAAAGTTGGAAATAAGATCATAATTCGAGTTGAAAGTAAGTTTGTTAGTCTTTCTAGTCAGTCGACTATTTAGTATTAATATTCTTTTTGTTAAGTTGTATTCGACATACCTACGTAATTGTAGTGTAAGGGCCTGTTATTCAGTGCAGAGTTAACTGTTATATTTAGCTTATCCTGAAAATAAATAAAACCCCATTCAACTCAGAAACAGTTCTTCATTTTGGTTTCGAAAGTTTTTTTTTTCCAAAATTTTATCGAGGAGAATAGGAGGCTGAATGCATTCATTGGATTGCCTACCACTGGAAGTCATTCCAGAGGTCAGCGAATTGAATGATGATGATGCATAAAGCTGGGGTGCTGTAAAGTGGGAATAGGAAAGGCTGCTAGGTTTCAACTTAATTGGCTCACTCACGCAAATAGGCTGAGTACCTATTGCTGAATGATGATGTGACGACCCGGGTCACTAATTGGCAGAAAGCACTGGGGTGAGAAAGGACCGTCCTAGGAAGTGGAAAGCCTAGCAGGGCACTTCTTGACTTGATTCAGAGAAAGAAAATTTTGCAAAAAAGTTACAATTATAAAAGTGGAGTCTTGAAAGTAAGAAATTAGTTATTCAAATCAGAGGAAAATTGTGTTGGCGTCGGTGGAGTATTTTTGGGAAGCCATTGTTCGTGTAAAGCACGAGGAAAAGCTGGTTACTAAGGAGGGAATGGAAAAATTTTATAGATAACCAAAACAGTGGCTATTGGTTTTGGTTATATCTATTGTATTTTCTTAAATTCCTGGAATTTTTTCCATATGATACTATTCCCAATTTGTTTGCTTGCTTGGCTTTCGCTTACCTTAAGAATTAATTCCGAAAAATACGAAACTCACGACCCATTTCAAAATTGTTGGGGACGGAGGATTCTAAGTCTGGTGTCAGATTTAAATAATACAACCAGAAAACAATATAAACATTATTAAAACTATTATTTTATATTATTTTAAGTCGTTTGAAGTAGTTGGTCTAAAATTTGATTGGCAACTTCCAGCCATCAAAATTGTCAAATTTCTTTCAGATTCGATCAGAATACGCCTAAAAATAATTTCCAATACAAAATAATTGAAAAATAGCACTTACATTTTTGTCTAAGCCCTTCTACTACGTTTTCATTAGATCAAATGAGGTAATTTCGTTGAAAATTTCCAAATTCGATACGAAATCATCTTATTTCCCATACAAATTCACATTTCGAAATGAGATAATTTCAACCAAATATGCACGGAATTAGGTTGGAAATTAAGTCAAAACCTTACGAACATACCCAATAAGCCACAGTTTGGAGAAAAGTTTTGTATGAAAATGTCAAAGCTCATTGGAAGGAGACAGAGAAAAACAACAACAAAAATCCTGTTGAAAATCAAAAATTAAATGAGCTGTCAAACGAAATTACCAAATTACAAATGAAAACACTTTTACTGTGATTTGCGAGATTACCTCATTTCGGCTTTAATAAAAACGTAGTATTAGGAACATTTTTCAACATTTTGGACTTTTTTCTTTAAATTTATACAAATCGGTATTGGAGTCAATTTTGTATGAAAGTATACATTCAAGCACATATACTTTACTTACTTACTTAAGGTGGCGCTACAGTCCGGGGTGGACCAGGGCCTCAACCAACAAGCTTCTTCCAGCCGGCTCGGTTTCTAGCTAGCTGTCTCCAGTTTCGCACGCCAAGTTGGTTGAGGTCCTCTTCCACTTGCGTGCGCCCCCTTTTACGCTGTCCACCTCTACTGCGTTGTCCCACGGGGTTGGATTCAAAGACTTTCCGGGCCGGAGCATTGGTGTCCATTCGCTCTAGGTGACCCAGCCATCTTAGTCGTTGGCTTTTCACTTTTGTGGCTAGGTCGGTGTCGCTGTACAGTCCATACAGTTCGTGGTTGTATCTTCTCCTCCATTCCACATCTATGCAGACGGGACCAAAAATTACCCGGAGAATTTTCCTCTCAAAACAGCCTAACGCGTTCTCATCCACCGTTTGCAGTGTCCATGCCTCTGCACCATACATCAGGACCGGGATGATAAGCGTCTTATACAGGGACAGTTTAGTTGCTCGAGAGAGGGCTTTGCTTCTCAATTGCCTTCTTAGCCCGAAGAAACAGCGATTGGCAAGAGTAATTCTTCGTTTGATCTCAGCACTGGTATCGTTCGCTGAGTTTATAGCGAATCCTAGGTAGACAAAGTCTCTGACCACCTTAAAATTATAGCTGTCTATAGTGACGTTCTGTCCTAGACGTCGGTGTTGGGTGTCCTTTCTTGTTGACAGCATATACTTCGTTTTGCTTTCATTCACCGTTAAACCCATCTTCTTGGCTTCCTTCCCAATGCTCACAAAAGCACCACTGACATCACGCTTTGTTCGTCCCATTATGTCAATGTCATCAGCGTAAGCGAGTAATTGGACGGACTTTTGAAAGATTGTGCCTCTAGTGTTGACGTGAGAGTTTTGCACTATTCTTTCAAGAACGATGTTGAAGAAGTCGCATGACAGCGCGTCGCCTTGCCTAAAACCTTTTTTGACATCAAAGGTGTCGGTGAGGTCTTTGCCGACCTTGATGGAGCAGCGTGCATTCTCCATCGTCATCCTGCACAAACGGACGAGTTTGGCAGGGATGCCAAAACTAGACATTGCTCTATATAGCTCGTCTCTATAGATGCTGTCATACGCGGCCTTGAAATCGATAAAAAGGTGTTGGGTATCGATTTGAAACTCCTGGGTTTTCTCCAAGATCTGCCGTAGTGCGAATATTTGGTCGATGGTGGACTTCCCTGGCCTAAAGCCACACTGATATGGACCTATCAGGTTGTTGACGAATGGCTTCAGGCGTTCACAAAGTACGGCAGAGAAGATCTTGTAGGCGATATTAAGAAGGCTGATGCCTCTGTAGTTGGTGCAGTCCAGAGGATCGCCTTTCTTGAGGATCGGGCAAACAATGCTGAGGTTTCATTCATCGGGCATGCTTTCCTCCGACCATATTTTACAGATGAGCTGGTGCATACTCCTAACCAATTCATCGCCAGCCGCTTTGAATAGTTCAGCCGCAAGGCCATCAGCTCCAGCAGCTTTATTGGACTTAAGTTTAGATATGGCTATCCCCACTTCGTCAAGATCGGGTGGACGGAATTGTTGGCCTACGTCGTCCAAGTTGAATGGTGCAATTTGCATGTTAGCGGAATTCGGTTCGTCATCGCCGTTATACAATTTGCAGAAATGATTTTTCCATATCCTCAGCACCGACTGCGATTCGACAACGATGTTCCCCTAATCATCCTTGCAGGCTTCAGTCCGGGCATTGTAACTCTGGGATTTTAGTAAAACTTCCGAACTTCATTCCTGCAATAGCATCCTTCTATTTCTTCGATCGCACACTTCTCATGCTCTTTCTTTTTCCTTCTTAGAAGCTTGTGTTCCTCTCTCCTCTTCTGCTCGTAGAGCTCGCGAGCAGCTCTGGTCCTACTATGCAGCGCCGCCGCTTCGTATGCCTGTTGTTTGGCTGCATGTACTTGTCGGCATTCTTTGTAGAACCAGCGGTTTCGCTGTGGTGGTCGTGCAAGGCCCAGCATGTCAGAGGTGGCATCTCTGATGGCTTCCTGGCAGTTTTTTCACTGGTTATCGATGTTTGCAGTTGGCGGCATAGGACTATTTACGAGGGCGCGAGAGGCTCGATCGGAAAAGGACCTGGCAATCCAACGTCGAAATTCTTCACATTTTTTCCCTGTTTTGGCTTTGGTCTGGATATCCGTAGCATTACCTTTGCTACAACGAGGTAGTGGTCCAAATCAACGTTGGCTCCTCGCAACTTCGGACATCCTTGATACTGGAGGAGTGCCTTGCGTCGATCGCAATGTGGTCAATTGGTTGGCGGTTGCTTGACCAGGAATTCGCCATGTCCCCTTATGTATATCGAGATGCGGGAACTGCGTACTAGCTACCACAACGTTTCGCCCCGTAGCAAAGTCGATTAGCTTGAGTCCGTTATCGGAGGTGGTGTCGTGCAGGCTGTATATTCCGATTGTGCCACCAAAGACGTCTTCTCTTCCTAGTTTGGCATTAAAATCACCCAAGACAATTTTAATGTCATAGCTAGGGCATTGCTCATATGTTTTGTCCAGGAGCTCGTGGAACTCGTCCTTGGTGTCGTCATCTTTCTCCTCTGTAGGGGCATGTGTGCATATGACGCTGATGTTTGCGGAATTTAGCCTTGATAGGAATTGTCGTTAGGTGCTCGTTCACATTATTGAAACTCAAAACTTCTTGTCTAAGTCTGCCTCTACTGAGGAATCCACACCCAAAAAGACGCTGCCTTTGTTGTCGGTAACAGTCACTGTAGTAGATGTCGCAGTGACGCAGTCTTTCAGTTTTCTTTTGCCCGGCCCATCCCATCGCACTTCTTGGATGACGGTGATGTCTGCTTTGTAGCAGTATAGGGCTTCCGCTAAATGTTCGGCTGCACGTGGTCTATAGAGAGACAGAACACTCCACGTGTAGATCCGAAGTTCGTTGTCCTTATTTCGTTTGCTAGGTTCGTCAACATTAAATCCGTCCGTATTTGAGACTTCTTGTTGCTTCGCAACTAAATAGCTTTACGTGGCCGGGAATTCAACCGCACGATGGCATGACCCCAACCTGGACGACCAGATCATTACAATATAACTCCAAGGGCGGCGAGCCGGATTAACCGCTCGTTATAAGCTTGAGCTCAGAATATGTCGTAGTAGCCCGTATAAGGTGTTCACCAAGTAGTTCAACCTAACTGGAACTCTAGACGCCACCGTTGATGCCATCTGGTGAATTCTTCCGCTACCGCCTTGATGAAAGAGAAGTACCACAGTGGGAACACTCCTCCCCCCCTCTCTCGATTTCTAACCCCAACAGCCATCCACAGGGTTGAAACCCTATCTTCGATTGAGGTACTAGACACCCGATGTTCACCACGGGGAGGTGAGTGTAGGAGTTGATAGACAGAGATTGATTTAACAAAAAAAAATTTTAATTAATTTCGCGTAATAAAAGTGTAACACGGATTTCTGAAAAGATTTGTTACTTATGCCGGATTTACACGATTGGAAAACTGCCAGTATAATGACGAAAGTAACAACAAAAGAATGGACAAATTCATTCATTTTGTCATTATACTGGCAGCTTTCCATTCGTGTAAATCCGGCATTACTTCGTAGATATGCCTTCTTACGGGCCGAATATATGTAGTTACAATTGTGTAACTCCAGCTGTATTATTCGTGTAGTCATATGTGAAAATAAAATGTTACGAAAATAGTAAACAGCCGTTTTATTTCATCAAAAAATTCAAATAGTACATATGTATATATGGCCATCAACTTCAAAGTAAAAAAAAAAACATAAAAATTCGCGAGTAAAAGTTATTACACAAACTATATCCACTTAAGTTTTGAATAGCTTTGAATGTCATGTGAATGATTAAATGATTTTCCTGCAAAAGATTCTCGGAAGTTATAATATCTTTTAGTCTAAAATGTATCTATGTGCATTTTTTTTTTGCATTCATAAATTATAAAGCTCAGCACAGTCGGAATGTTGCATGAATTCATTCATTCAACTACGACCCAAGAAGAGAAAGTTTTAAGTCAAAACTTTTGCACAGACAATTCTTTATGTTAAGTCTGTATGATCTCCTTCCTAGAAGGCAAAATAGAATGAATATGCATTAAAGGTGATTTTTTGCACTTCGTTCCTTATAGTTGCATATTATATCCAAATGCATGGAAGAAGGATACCTATTATATTAATACAAAATGCATTGCATTTTCAACAGACTTTGGAATTTGGATTAACTCAGTTTCTTGGAATTCTCTTAAGAAAAGTAGATTTGTTTATAGGAATTGTACGAGTAGGTAACTATAAATGCGAAAGCCTGAAAGCGTTATTTATAAAATGTAAGCTACTTTATCGGTAGGTAGTAGTTGTACTTAAGAAGCCCTTATCCTGGGACTTTATTATTAATTAAAAAGTTGATCTGACTTATGCTTACAACAGGTAATTATTATGGGTCAGGCCCTGGCCACGTAGTGAGCGGCAAAGCGGCAGAGCGGCAAGTTCTGGTTCTGAATATGTCGTTGCCAAGTAACGTAATATAATATAAAAACATAATCAAACAATCATTTTATTTTATTATTTCGTTCAAAAAACTCAAAAATTGCCACTCAGGATTGAATAAAAAAAATAAAGCAGAATTTTAATCAGAGCCAGAGCGATGCCGCTCTGCCGCTCAGAATTGCCGCTCACTGCGTGGCCGCAACCATACAATCCGAAATGTTTTAATTTTTTCTTGCCGCTCAGGATTGTGTAGTTTTGCCGCTCAACCGCTTTGTCACTCGCCGCTCTGCCGGTCACTACGTGGCCAAGCCCTAAGTATTGTAGAATTGAATAACTAATATAAAAGAAAAGCTTGTTCTGGAGCCTAGGATGTTTTAGCCGAAATTTCAAATGTCCGTTGGTTTCAAGAATCTTAGTTATTTTTGTTAAATTTAACAAAAAAAATATCTATGTGATGTGGTGCAGGTCGTTCATGGTCTTTCTTTTGTAAAAGCTACCTATTTCATCAAGTTGAACTTGCATTTTCAGGTAGCACAGTTTTGCCTTTTTTTTTTAAATGTTGGTGTACTTCTATGGTGTACTTCTAAGAACTTTCACAGGCTCATTGGTGTACTTCTATGGTGTACTTCTAAGAACTTTCACAGGCTCATTGACTAGTCCAAGCTCTATGTTATAGTTGTTTTCGTTTGTTAAAGGATGGGTTATTGAAATTAACCTCGATAGAAACCTAGATCCCATGTTGTTTTTGTAATACATATTAAAAGATAACCTTGACCCAGACCCAGAGATAATAAAACGCAGCTAATATAACGTTTGAACAGATGGACTCCAATCCAAATGGAAGGTTGAAAAAAACGTATACAGGCAAAGAAATAATGGGAATATTTCGACCTCCTGCACAATTTTCTCTATTCAGCCCCAGAAATAAACCCCCGGCTATATTTTCTTTGGAGGAAGTTCAAATAACCGAGCACATTATGGTTACAGAAACCATAAACTTGGATTCGGATGGTGCCGCGGAGGAACCATCAGCTTTCACCACCAATTTTTAAAGAAAAAGGAAGAACTCATCTGCTGAAGACAGAGTGGAGAAGCGTCAGTGGGAGCGGATGGAAGTTGCCAGTAATTTTTGGATATCTTTCATCAAATGGTAGACAAGAGGTAAAACAGTGGTTTGCTTACATATTTCCTCTCCTTTTTGTAATATTGATAGACTTACAGCGATGTTTAAAGGGTAGACAAGGCATTCAAGAGGACACAACCTCTGTCTATCAACTCCTCTCACCTCCCCGCGGTGAACATCGGGTGCCTAGTACCTTTAACTTAAGATGGGGTTCCAATCCCTGTGGACGGTTTTAGGGGACAGCAAACGAGAGAGGGGGGAGGAATGTCCCACTAAGGCACTTCTCCTTCATCCAGGCGGAAACGGAAGAATTCTCAAGATGGAATCAACGGTGGCGTCCACAGTTCAAGTTAGGTTGAACTAACTAGTGAACACCTTATACGGGCTACTACGACGTATTCGGTTCGGAGCTCAGGCCTATAAGAAGCGATAAATCCGGCTCCCCGCCCTTGGAGTTATATTGTAAGGGTCTGGTCCTCCAGTTTGGGGGTCGTGCCGTCGGGGTGACTTCCCGGCCACGTAAAGCTATCTTAGTTAAGAAGCAACAACAAGCCTCGGATACGGACGGATTTACTGTTGACGAACCTAGCAAACGAAATAAGGACAACGAACTTCGGATCTGCACGTGGAATGTTCTGTCTCTCTATAGACCACGTGCAGCCGAAAATTTAGCGGATGCCTTAGAATGCTACAAAGCAGACATCACCACCATCCAAGAATTGTGATGGGATGGGCCAGGCAAAAGAAAACTGAAAGACTGTGATATCTACTACGGTGACTGTTACCGATCACAAGTGCAGCGTGTTTTTTGGATGTGGATTTGTTGTTAGAGGAAGACTTAGGCAAGAAGTCTTGAGTTTCAATTATGTAAGCGAGCCCCTCACTCGCATCAAGGCTAAGTTCACCAACATCAGCCTCATATGTGCGCATGCCCCCACAGAGGAGAAAGATGATGCAACCAAGGACGAGTTCTACAAGCTCCTGGACAAGACATATGAGCAATGCCCTAGCTATGACATTAAAATTGTCTTGGGTGATTTTAATGCCAACTAAGAAGAGAAGACGTCTTTGGTGGCACAATCGGAAGATACAGCCTGCACGACACCACCTCCGATAACGGACTCAAGCTAATCGACTTTGCTGCGGGGCGAAATGTTGTGGTAGCTAGTACGCAGTTCTCGCATCTCGATACACATAAGGGGACATGGTCAATCAACCGCCAACCAAATTGACCACATTGCGATCGACGCAAGGCACTCCTCCAGTTTCAAGGATGTCCGAACGTTCCGAGGAGCCAACGTTGACTCGGACCCTTACCTCGTTGTAGCAAAGGTAATGCTACGGATATCCAGATCAAAGCCAAAACAGGGAAATACTGTGGGGAAGTTCGACGTCGGACGGCTACAGTCGCAAGAAGTCGCCAGGTCCTTCTCCGATGGAGTCTCCCGCACCCTCTTAACTAGTCCTTTGCCGCCAACTGCAAACATCGAGAACCAGTGGAAAAACTGCCAGGAAGCCATCAGAGATGCCGCCTCTGACGTGCTGGGCTTTGCACGACCACCACAGCGAAACCCCTAATTCGACGAAGAATTTCGGCAAGTATACATGAAGCCAAACAACAGGCATACAAAGCGGCACTGCATAGAAGGACCAGAGCAGCTCGCGAGCTCTACGAGCAGAAGAGGAGAGAGGAACACAAGCTTCTAAGAAGGAAAAAGAAAGAGCATGAGAAGCGTGCGATCGAGGAAATAGAGGGATGCCATTGCAGGAATGAAGTTCGGAAGTTTTAACAAAAGGTTAAGACAACCTCCCAGAGTTACAAGGCCCGGACCGAAGCCTGCAAGGATGATCAGGGGAACATCGTTGTAGAATCGCAGTCGGTGCTGAGGATATGGAAACATCATTTCTGCAAATTGTATAACGGCGATGACAAATCGAATTCCGCTAACATGCAAATTGCACCATTCAACTTGGACAACATAGACCAATAATTCCGTCCACCCGATCTTGACGAAGTCAGGATAGCCATATCTTAACTTAAGTCCACTAAAGCTGCTGGAGCTGATGGCCTTGCGGCTGAGCTATTCAAAGCGGCTGGCGATGAATTGGTTAGGAGTATGCACCAGCTCATCTGTAAAATATGGTCGGAGGAAAGCATGCCCGATGAATGGAACCTCAGCATTGTTTGCCCGATCCTCAAGAAAGGCGATCCTCTGGACTGCACCAACTACAGAGGCATCAGTCTACTTAATATCGCCTACAAGATCTTCTCTGCCGTACTCTTTGAACGCCCAAAGCCATTCGTCATAAACCTGATAGGTCCATCCAATTACCCACTTACGCTGACGACATTGACATAATAGGACGTACAAAGCGTAATGTCAGTGGTGCCTTTATGAGCATTGAGAACGAAGCTAAGAAGATGAGTCTAACGGTGAATGAAAGCAAAACAAAATATATGCTGTCAACAAGAAAGGACACCCAACACCGACGTCTTGGACAGAACGTCACTATAGACAGCTATAATTTTGAGGTGTTCAGAGACTTTTTCTACCTAGGATCCGCTATAAACTCAGCGAACGATACCAGTGCTGAGATCAAACGAAGAATTACTCTTTACAATCGCTGTTTCTTCGGGCTAAGAAGGCAATTGAGAAGCAAAGCCCTCTCTCGAGCAACTAAACTGTCCCTGTATTAGACGCCTATCATCCCGGTCCTGATGTTTGGTGCAGAGGTATGGACACTGTTAACGGTGGATGAGAACGCGTAAGCCTGTTTTGAGAGGAAAATTCTCGGGGTGATTTTTATTCCCGTCTGTATAGATGAGGAATGGAGGAGAAGATACAACAGCGAACTGTACGGGCTGTACAGCGACACTGACCTAGCCACAAAAGTGAAAAGCTAATGACTGAGATGGCTGGGTCACCTAGAGCGAATGGACAACAATGCTCCGGCCCGGAAAGTCTTTAAATCCAACCCCGTGGGACAGCGCAGTAGAGGTGGACAGCGTAAAAGTTGGCGCATGCAAGTGGAAGAGGACCTCAACCAACTTGGCGTGCGAAACTGGACACAGCAAGCTAGAAACCGAGCCGGCTGGAAGAAGCTTGTTGGATGAGGCCCTGGTCCACGCCGGACTGTAGCGCCACCTTAAGTTAGTAAGTAAGTCTACAGTGGTATTTTTCCTAGTGCTCTTAAAATTGCTGAAGTTAAAAAAAATCTAATACTACTGATGTCGATAACTACAGACCAATCTCCCTCTTGCCTGTATGCTCAAAGATTTTTGAGAAAGCAATGAAAAAAAGAATTTTAAATTTTCTAAATACAAATAATTACTTTAGTAATTGCCAATTTGGATTTTGGACTGGTAAATCAACCGAAGATGCTCTTTTAAAGTTTTGCAGTGAAGTTTACTCTTCTATTAACGATAATCTTTGTACTGCGGGACTTTTTATTGATTTAACAAAAGCATTTTATCTAGTCCATCATCGTATTCTTTTAGATAAGTTGTACAAATCAGGTATGCGTGTTTTTTTTTATGATTGCCTAGCCTCATATTTATCAAACCGTAAACAAATGGTCAAAATTAATGGCAACTATAGCAAACTCTATAATATACAATTTGGTGTTCCACATGGTTCAGTGTTGGGTCCGATGCTTTTCCTAATTTTTATCAACTCCATTTTCGATTAAAGTTTTATAGGTAAGCCCACCAGTTTTGCTGATGATGTTGCTTTCTCTTACGGCTGTAAATCTCCTCTCGACCTTATTTCTGACATCAATGCAGATATTGATATTTTAAGACCTTGGTTTGCTCTTCATAAAATGGTTTTGAGTAATAAGACTAAAGCAATGGACTTAAGCTTGACAGGTTCTTCTGCCCTGTTTGATTGTAACATTTTGTATCATTCTTCTGAGTGTAAAAAATTTGCCTTGCGAGAAAACACGAGTTTTTCAACTGATGTCACGTATTTGCCTAGTGATCCATGTTCAAAATTTTGCTTTAATATTGATTTTGTTCATTCTTTTAAATATCTGGGAGTAATTCTAGATAGCAAACTTAATTGGCTTGACCATACAGATTCGTTAAAAAAATATCTGCTTAGTTCTTACTGTTCTAAACAAGTTCTAGTAATAGTCTACTATGGTATTGTTCATTCCAAGATTCAGTATGGCCTAACCTGTTGGGATGGAGCATATTTCAATAAAGTAAAGCCGCTGATTATTATTATTATTATGATTATTTCGCAAAAGCATATTGTGCGTATTATTTGTAATACAAACCGCTGGCATTCTAGCTTTGTTCTATTTCAGGATTTGAAAATTCTTCCGTTGAGGAATCTCTATTATTATAAAGTTCTTAAGATATTTTTTATCAGAAGTGGACATCTCTATCTCAGAATAAATTCTCTTCATAACCTACGTATTAACGCAAATAATTTGGTCAGTATCCCTCCCATAATAAAGTTAATTTCAAAAAATTCTTCACAGTAGTTGCCCCTACAATTTACAACAAATTACCTCAGGCCATCTGAAGTTTAAGAAAGCTAGCCATATTCCTCAATAAAATAAAATCTTGGCTACTTGATTTCGATATTCATCAAATAGAAGATCTATAGTTTAATAAAAAAAAACCCACACACATATATTTTAGTTTAATTTGTTTGTTCTATGGTTCACTCGATACTAGCGATAGTCTTAAGCTTCGCTACAGAGTGTATCCAATTTTATTTTTTTTTTTTTTGGGTAGTTTCATTCTGGTTTTGGTTTTTGGTGAAGAATACTTTCAAATTTAATTTTTAACCATTGTTTAATCAATTTTTTTATTTTGTTCTTTTATAATTTCTAAACTTGTATACCTACCTATTAAAATATATAAATAAATAAGTAAATACAAAATACAATATAATACAAAAAAAAAGGAAGAGCTCAGCTGCTGAAGACAGAGTGGAGAAGCGTCAGTGGGAGCGAATGGAAGTCATCAGTAAATTTTTGGATTTCTTTCAGCAAATGGTAGACAAGATGTAAAATAGTGATTTTGCTTATTTCCTTTCCTTTTTGTAATATCGATAGACTTACAGCCCACAGCAGATTTTGGGTGTGAAGGGTAGCAAAAATAAAAATAAAGGCGTCGAAAACTTAAATAAAGACTTCAAAAAAATCAAACTATTTGTGTAACCTTTACTCAAGCTTTCGATTCCTACACTTCTATTTTTGCTACCATTCACACCCACAATCTGCTGTGGGCTCTCGTGGTCTGTTTTTGTGAAAACTTTTTTTTTTCATGTAATTTAAGTTTAATTTTTTTAAATTAGCTTTCTAAAAATATATAAATATTTATGATAGAGCATCATTCTGATCTATGGTGAATTATTTCTGAAACCTCTATTTTGCATTTCTTTGACTTTCAAATGTTCATATCTTGATTTGCAATTTTTTTCAATTTTGTTTGCACATAAAACTAATATCTGGTATTTAAAAAATCTACAGATCATAAATGAAAAAACTTTTTATCAGTTTTCGTTAGAAAAATAGATTTTAGGCTCTTCTCTTTCATTTACCCTACTGAAATTTCGAATTTCAAAAAATCACGTAGTTTATAATTTTCAAATAAAATTTTCTTTATATGGTAGCTTTTATATCTTTAAGGGTCACCATCTAAGCTGGGGCAGATAGTTGAAAAACCCCAAAAATTTAGAATAATTGCTTGGCAACCCTATGCTTTGACCACTTTTTGACAGGCAACCCATGCGCAAGTTGTTGTTTCAGACACAACCTACAAAACTTTATACCGCTTATTTGGTACCTTTATAAGGGTAGGCCGTCCAATTGCGGGATCCTATAACGATATGCGTAGATCCTATAGGGGTATTAACAGCGAACTCATTTCTGTATCGGAAATTCAATTCAAACATCAATAAATCTCCTCAAAAACAATTAATTGTAATTGTATTGTAATTTATTTATTAGTTTAAAAAACTCTTAATTCTAATTTACAATTCAGTCTTTAAATTAAGTTATTATAAAGAAGATAGGTAATTTTTGATTTAAATACATTCAATATAGATATTATTTTCACATTACTAGGAAGCATATTGAAAAGTTGAAGACGCTCTTCTGTACAGCGGAAGTCGGAAGTCACCAAGATTTCTCAACAAGTATCTACTGTTGGTTATGTGCTCCACATTTCTCTGTAAATATACTGGATATATATTATGTTTGATTTTAAAAATCATGATAAGGGTATTAAATTTAAGACGCTGATCAACATTTAGCCATTTCAGAGATAGCAACATTTGATTAATTGGCGTCATTCTATCACATTTTAAAATTACTCTCATTGCTTTATTTAGCAAAATTTGAAGTTTATTTTGATTTCCAACACTACTCATATATATTATCGATGAACAGTAATTGAAATGAGGAAATACAATTGTATTGTAAACTGTCAAAGCACAACTTTGCGAAATATTTCTTCTTATTCTGGTCAAGAAACCTATTTTTTTTAAATTTTGTTACAAAGTTTATTTAAATGAAAATCAAATTTAAGTTTACTGTCAATGAACACTCCTAAATATTTGACTGTGCTCACACTTTCAATTGTTTCACCATTTAAGGAAAGGGTTACATTTGACTCTAAGCTATTTATACACATGCACTTGGTTTTGTTGATATTTATTTTTAATTTGTTCTTGCACAACCAATTGTTCGCACCATTCAAATCAAGCTGCATATTCTCCTCACAGAACTCTAAGTTGCGACCACATATATAAATAAGAGTATCGTCGGCAAATAAACATACTTTTGAACGTGTTAAACATCTTCCAAAATCATTAATATACAACAAAAATAATAAAACTCCAAGTTCCGCTCCCTGGGGAACACCAATAGACACTTTTTGGGTACTGGAGGTAATATCATTAATCTTAACATTTTGAGTTCTGTCAGTTAAATAACTTTTAAACCACTTTATCTCATTTCCACGAATACCATATTTGTATAATTTTCTCAAAAGTATCTCCCTATCAATGGTTTCAAACGCACGTTTGAGGTTCAAGAAAACAGCCAGAACAGTGTTACCTTTTTCCTTTTCCTTTTTCCACTCATTAATGATCCAGCATATGGAGGTTTCACACGAATGACCACGCCTAAATCCTGATTGCTCTTCACATAAAAGTTTATTATTTTCAATAAAATTTGTAAGTTGGACACATACTATGTGTTCCAATACCTTTTCGTAGGTCGGTAGCATATTTATTGGTCTCCATTCTTCAGCTGTTTTAGCATTTTTGACTTTTTCAACAGGAATAATATCAGCATTCTTCCAACTCTCTGGGAACTCTCCATGGTATAAAGACAAATTTATTATTTTAAGCAGTGATGGAAGAATCACATCACTGCAATCTAATAAAATCTTGCAATTCAAACCTGAGCAATCATTTTTCTTATTCATTTGTTTTACTGCTTCTATAAGATCATTTAAATTGATTTGATTAAACTGGAAAATGTCTTCATAGATTGGGATTTCATCCGAATAAGTTAGATTGGGAATACTTTCGCTAATGTTTACTATACTATCAATAAAATATTGGTTCAACGAGTTGGCTTTATCAATATCAGTTTTTATTTGAACACCATTTATCTCTAGGTCATTGACGACACTTTTTTCTTCTTTAAGAATATACCTCTTCAAAGATTTCCAAAGACCTTTCTGATCACCTGCTTTTTCACTTATTTTCGCTTCTATATACGCATTTTTTGTTTTTTTACACTGAGTTTTATAATAATTTCTAGCAATTTTATAATTGTTCCAATCATTTAGTAAGTTTGTATACAAAGCTTTGTTATATAAAATAACTTTATTATGTTTTAGATTAATTAATTCATTATTAAACCACTCTGCACATTTTTCATTCAAAGTATAACTTCTGATTAAAACCGATAGACTTTGTTTTATTGCACCTTCAAATAAGTTCGCACAAACATTTAGATCTTCGCTAGAAAACTCATTTTCAGTTATGCATTTAGTATATTCATTAATAAAACAGTTTTTTTCATACTTAATATACTTAATTTGTTTAGGTTCAAATTTAATGGATTGCCTTGTAAAGATTTTTAAATGTATAGATTCATGATCTGAAATTTTACAATCTCTGTTAACTCTAGCAACAGCATTAAGGGTAAAATCACTCAGAACATAATCAATCAAAGTACTTGAAGTAGGTGTTATTCGCGTTGGTTCATTTATTAACTGTTTAAGTCCAATATTGTAAAGAAAATTATTAACATAACTGATTTCATAATTATTAATATTACTGATAGCCTATTGAATAAACCTTTTAAAAAGGAACAATTACGTGCAAGGGTTTTTATTATTGAATATGTTTGTTTGGCCCATACGCATGCTTTAAACCGAAAATGCTACTAAATTCACCCATGCGTTTCTGAGAGAATGGTCACACTGGCCACTTTTCAGTATTTTTGGTCTAACTCGAAAACTAAGCCGAATTTGACAATTTTACATATATTACTTTTTGTTCAAAATTAAATTTTCTATCGAAATGGACAGTTTGGAAAATTTCTTAAAAAAATTTAAGCAGGAAAAGTAAACAAAAACCAACATAAAAAAAATCGAAAAATCGAAGACTTTTAAATTTTTTTCTAAATTGCGCGTAACTTTTTTTTTTTGAGCAAAGATACGCCCAAGACATGCATGAACAAAGTAAACTGGAGTCTTACGACTTTAATATGACATGTTAAAAAAGCCATATTATTTGAAAATTGACAGAGATATAGCCATTCAAACTTTACCATATCTTATAATTTTTCACAGTTTTTGCCCGAAAGCCTTTTTTTTGGTACTTTATGACAAATTTAACGTTCCTAGTACCTTGTACCAAATCTTATGTTAATCGAACCAGCCGTTCGGTCTGTAGGTCTGAAAGCATTTAAAAACAGCCGAAAAACGAAATTGCGAACTTACATCCTTTTTATAAATTCTCTATAGTTCTAATGTCATCATATAAATAAAATTTACCCGATTTGCCATTCTAGCATAGTTGAGGTACATTAGAAATAAAGAAATCATTTATGTATTTTAAAACTTTGACTAAAGCCAATTTTATTGTTTTGGTAGGTATGTATAGTAAATATAAATATTACCAATCGGTATCAATTTGTTTTCTTTTTATTTTTTTGCTTTAGGTACCTACATCTTCATCTTCTCTAAAATTATGAAGCTAAGGTTTTTTGTTTGTTCAATAGAGACGAAATTAATATTTTAAAGCAAAATAAAACGGCACCTGGCATTTCCATTTCGAAAAAGGCAATTTTTCCCTAAATATTAGTAGGTAGATATACAAATATTTGTGTGTATACCTAGTCTGCATTTCGATTTAAAAAAAATAATAAAAACTACAATTAACTGTACTAAACTATTTTCGACTTACTCATTAAGAACATTTTGATGAAATTCCTTGAGTGGAAATTATCATTTTATCTAGCGTATTATTACTCATCCTTCATAACCACAACAGCAAGTTTGAGCGATTTAATCGTCTCTTTCATTTCTTGTTACATTTATTATTTTTAAATAGCTATTTATTCACTATGGGGGTTCACATGAACCAACATGTTGTCCAACATTGCTTGACAGCCATCGATGTTTGATCATTTAAACGCATAACCAACCATGTTGTCCAACTTTGTTTACTTTGTTGTATGACTTTCAAAATATTTTGAAACCTGTTCCGATTCCATCAAGCAATGTTGTCCAACATTGTTGTTCCATGTGAATCCCCCTATTAAACACATTCAACAAACAATGCGCCAGCCAACAGACTAAAGGCAGACAGAAATAAATAACCACAAAAGCAAATGTGAAATCGAACCCAATATTATCTATCCCCTGTCCCCTCACTTTCCCTGTGTGGTACTTTTTGCCTTTTTTTTCCTAAATCGTTATGCCTTTATTCCATATACGGTATTCTTTTTTATATTTTCTTTTCTCCACATGCAAATCTGGGTAGTCTACGAACACTTCTCCTTTTTTTGGTGTCTGTTTTATCATCTTCTTCGTATTTTGTTTCGGCAGAGCAGCATGAAATGAACAAAGTGAAGCTTGAACACAATAATTTTGTGTAAACCCCTGACGTTTCGCCCTCTTTGTCTACTCGGAAGATACAAAAATGCAATATTATGACGAAATGTTTACTCAACAAAGAATATAAAAATAATAATTTCTAATACATTGTGAAATACGTCTTTAGAGCTTAATGTTTTATGATTTTTAAATTTCAAAATGCGTTCAATTATTACAAATTGATTAAACATTTTTTGGATTGGATCACAAACTTGGATTCATCGTCGCAGACCACCTTTTACCAAAATATGACTGGTTTTTTCAGAAGCAATCTCGCGAACAACAATCGAAGTTGTAGAGTTTTGTTTGACACGCACATGGTTTTTTGCGAGCAATGCATGTCCAAAAACATGTTTCTAGAGGCCGATTTATTACAATTTGGATAAAATGGCAGCATTGATACCGTGAATGGTGGCAAAATGATAAACCTTACTCGAACGCAAAAAGAGGCGATAATCTTTTGGTTTTGTTTTTCCTCTGTTATTTTATTTCAGGGTTTTCAAAGCTAAAGCTAGAACTATAATGCTCGGAGGGGCACTTAAGTGGTCGGAAGAAAACAAGCGAATACACGGAAAGCATATGACGTTGACTATAATTGCGGAGTGGAGCGTTTCGTCAAGTTTCGTTCAACTTTGGTTACGGAAGTGAGGTGCGCTCCGGAGCGCACCTCACTTAAGTAAAACTGACATTTGGTGAAATAGGAGTGCCAAAAAGAGATAGATGATAATTACATTATGGGTGTGTTCCCCTTTTTTCGGTACGGAAAGCTACTTTTCGTTGGTTTTTGACATTAGCTTCAGTGCCCTTCCGACTATTATAGTTCTACCTTAACAATCTGTGTGTAGACTCTGATAGCATAATTTATGCGCCATCTTTTTGAATATATTAGCTCTTCTGAAAATGCTCCTATTGCACATTTCTGATTGTAGCACTCCTTGAAAATTAGTTTTCACTTTTCGGGCTTACAGATCTTTTAAACCAAGAGCCGACAGCAGATTTTGGGAGTGAATGTATAACCAAAATCGGAGTATGAGGGATTATAAGTACATGTTTCGTAATATCAAATACAAAAGTCTGGCAAGTTTTTTGCTCAGCTTTTGGTGGAGTGGGGTTAAAATGAGCTTGGGTTCCTATTTATACAATAGCATCATTAACGTTTTAATTCACTTTTCAAAATTAGGAAATGATGTTTTGTCACTTTCCCTAAGTCTTTTGGTGATCCAATAAATAGCAAACCTTATCAGCAGTTTTTGGAGACTTTTTGCTGATTTTTTGTTTTTCTGTAAAGGTAGAACTAGAATAGGCGGAAGCTGTCGGAGACTTATGTCAAAACCGACCGAAAAGTAGCTTTCCGAAACGTCAATTTCACAAGTGGCCCATAATGTACTTAAGTGGTTGGAAATGGAAAAAGAAAATAAATAATTGTTTATTCAATGTTTATTTTCTCATATTTATTCACAGCACAGAGTGATTTGCTTTTAGTTATTTATTTTGCGAAACCACTCAAATTCGATGTGATATAAATTAATTAAAAGAAAATCGATTTGACTTCACTCATTCATTCATCAAACAGAAAAAGAAGTTGAAAACTATGCATATGCACCAAGCGCCAAGTTCTTGTTAGTTTGCTTCCACCATTTTGATTTTGCATTCGCCCACTTACGAAAGAGCGGTCGTTGAGCGCTCACACGTCCGACGGCATGGGCGCCCGCAGGATTTTTGCTAGGGGGGGGGGGCAGAAGTAAAATGTACCTACCTCTAAAAGATTGAAATTCTAAATAAGTCATTGTTGCAAAAAATTTAATGGCATATAATTTACAGGCACCCGTTAGATATATAAAAATATTATTTATTTATCGAAATAATTTTTTCTTAAACCTTAACTGCAGTCGTCGGTTCAATGGACCTATACTCAACCTTTAAACGAGTGTTAAAAACGCAGCGGTTACCTCAGCTCCCTCCAACTTCTTAGTATCTTCATATAATAAGCCGAAGTGAGTGCAGAGTGACGGACGCGTTCGGCTCGCTGCTCCCATAGGTCAGTTTCAGCATATGCGTGGTTTCGTGATATATTTGTTCCTGTTACTAATTTAAGCCTAGTTTATACTTCCGTGCGAAGTGTAGTTTTCATATAAAAAAATACTTTTTCTCCTAGGCGTGAAAACTGTCAAAAACTAAACGCTATTATTTTGGTGACAAGGAGGAACAAATTTGTCTCGAAACAAATGCAACTCGATTGGCTTTTTGAAACCAAATATTATGACGAAAATTATTTTTTTTGAAAACTTTTTGATTCATTAATTATTGGTGTTTCATTTCAAATTTTATTTCACTTCGCGTTGAAGTATAAACCAGGCTTTAGTTTTTGAGTTCTAGTTCAAATTTGTGAAATGAAAAATTAAATTAGTCATTCATCGAATCGAGACGATACGATGGAGCAATAGCTGAGTGCTAAAAATTCCAGCGACGATGACGAAAATAGCGTAAATTAAAATTTTAATTAAATGGCAAGTGCAAAAAGTATGATTTGCTCTGCGCCAGTGTGTTTTGTATGCTATTAATATCACGTAATTTGACCAATGTCAGAATTTATTACAGAAAACATTTTAAGTTTTTGTTTCAGGAATTCTAAAGAGGATGTTTTATAGTCTAGGAAAAATTTTAATTTGCTTACTATTTTACATATACAGGGTGTCCTGTAAATAATGGGTAACCTTGCAACTGGTTATAGCCGGCCTTATGACCTTTCCAGAAAAAAACATAAAAAAAATATTTTCCTAGTGGTTACTATGTTATGATGTTTTTTCCAAAAGTTGTTAACAAGTACTACTTTCCTCAAATACGTGAACGCTACGACCATGGATGATCAATTTTTGCTATTTTTTTTATTTTTGTAATATTATAGAATGACTGTTGTAATAGATAGATGATAAAATTTAATAGTAGTTATTGCATTTTTTTTTATTTTAATTTTTTTAAATATTTTTTTCAGTACACAAATTTATTTTCAAAAAATTTTGACCACCTCTAATAAATTAAAATTGTATGAGAACATGTATGGCCAATTACTTAAAAAAGTTGTCCATTTAATGCACTTTCCAAAATGGTATAACACATGCTTGTGTATTAACAAAATAACCAAGAAAATTTGTCAATCATCTAATAAAGCAGCTTTTAACATTTTCGCAAAATGTCTATTAAAATGTTAAAATAACCTCCCAATGTGGGTAGGAAAAAGATTTTCTCTTTTGATGTGTAAGGGGGTTCAGTACAAGTATAACACTCGATTTTAGGTGTTGAAAGCCAATGTTAGATTTGTTGAAATTTCAAAATAATTCATCAACCCGTTTTTGAAATATTGAATTTAAAAAAAAAAATTAGAATCTTTTTTTAAAAATCCTAAATTTATTTTTTCAAAAATTTTGGTATGCAGCATTATTTATATTCCAACAAAACTTTTGTGCAAAAAATTTCATTGAAATCGGATGAGTGGTTAATGAGAAAATCAAAAATAAAAAAACCGTTTTATGGCAGGTACCGTTAATAAATGTTTTTGGTGATTTTTTTTTTCTTACTAAAAGGTACATCATATCTACAATAATACACTGATTTTTTTTTTATCAAAATCGTTGGAGCCATTCTTGAGATAAATAATAATTTATTTCAAGAACGGCTCCAAAAAATAAATAATTTTTAAATACATTTAAAAATGAAATTTCAAAATAATTCATCAACCCGTTTTTGAAATATTGAATTTTCAAAAAAAAATTTAGAATCTTCTTTTAAAAATCCAAAATTTATTTTTTCAAAAATTTCAAAATTGGCATACCAAATTTTTTTTTGAAAAATGTAACAAAAATTATTTTTTAAGAAAACGGCTGCAACGATTTAATTTTTTTTTTGCATATATTCATATTTTTTTAAGTAATCAGATGGCATACTTTTTTTGAGCTCTAAGTTATTTATCAGGCTGTTTATACAATTAAAGGAACGATTTAAATGCTTTTTATGCTTTTTCTATAATTACTTGAATATTTTTTAAAGTTCTTAAGCCCCACACAACTTGAACATAAGAGCAAGTACGTGCGATCCAGTCGTGCATTTTATTTATATATAACTTTAGGGTAAAAAGTGCATTAACATAATTGAAGAGAATTGAATTTGCTACAAATTTGTACCAAAGTTTTGTATAAATATCGACTCCGTAAGATCGACTTTTAAAATCTCGACAAAAAAATTTCGACTGGTTAGACCGACAGATCAAAATATAGACACAAATTTGACCGACTTTTTAAAATGTTGATTTTCAAAATGTCGGCAGTGATCGAGATTTAATGAATCGAGATTTCAACAGTCGACATTTTGAAAGTCGAAATTTTGGTCAGATCATAGTATAGGGAATGATGTTTTCAAGCGTGCGCTTGAAAAATACGGACATGACGATATTTTTCTCGACTTTTACCCGGGCAGTCGACTTTATGTCAAATCAAGATTTCAAACTGTTTACATTTCAATAAGTCGGTAAAAACAAAGTCGGTAATTCAACTTACAGAAAAGTCGATCAAAGTCGACATTTGTTTTTGTCGGTCATTTGTACGTAACCCGACAAAAACTTATAAAATAGACTTACACAATAAGACCTTGTATGAAATATTGGATTTATTCTTTTTCTCGCAAGAGAACTTGTAGTCTTCTTGCTGCTTCCCTAAAAAAAAACTCTCTAGCACACTTTTTTCAAATACCTAATGCTCTTACGGCTTGAGTAGATAACCGATAACATACTAATTTCATGAGAGGCAGAAAAACATTTATTTGTTGGATATTCGATTTATTGAGTGACAAAAATTGAACTGCATTAGTGGTAGGTTGGTAGGATACCTACAATTTTTTTTTCTTATTCTAAAAATTGAACCAGATCGTTGTACTGGGCATTAAAATAAAATGAATGTAAAGAGCAAAAGTAAAGACTTGACATTCTAGGGGGGGGCAAATGCCCCCTCTGACCCCCCCTGTGGGCGCCCATGTAACCGACGGCAAAAGTTAACGAAAACTAAACGAAAAGTTCCACTTCGCAATTATGTGCGCGTCATATAAATTTCTTGCTTTCGCTCGGTTTTGTACGACCACTTAAGTTGGCTTCCGACTATTCTAGTTCTACCTTAAGTCTCCAAAAATAGGATGATAAGGATCACGTTAAATGGTTATATCTTGAGTTCTATTTATCGGACCGTCAAGATTGTTGTGTTTATGGTTAGAAAAAATGACAGAGCATCATATCTAATTTTTTTTTTAAATTAATTAAAGAGGTTATAACCCTGAAAATAAAAAAGGTAACCTAGCAGTTTCTAAGCCCCCCACCCATCCCAAAAGCTGAAAACAAAACCTGCCGGACTTTGGTATTCGATATCATGATACATGTACCTATAATCTCTCATACTCCGATTTTAGTTATACATCCACTCCCAAAATTTTCTGTCGGCTCTTAGACTATTTTTTCTTCCCATTTTCCTGAAGCTTTAATAAAACCAAATAAGAAGTTTAAGTGAGCTCCACTCCATTTATTGCGTTTCACCCAAGTACAACAGTTGGGCTCATCAGTTAGATGCTGTTGTATCCTTCTAAGACGCAAATTTTGATCGATATTTACCGACTCATATAAAACATCACAGCATGAACACATTGTGAATTCTATTTATCCAGGGGAATTTCTTTAAATTCAGACACCTAGAAAACAAATGCAAATACAAATTTAGAATTTGAAGAAAATTATTAAATAATGTCCTTCGGTATTAGTGGAGCGAATGAATTAAGTTCAAATAAGAAGTTTAAGTGGAGTAGAGCTCACTTACTTCTAATTTGAACTTACATCATTCGCACCACTTAAACCGAAGGACATTATTTAATAATTTTCTTCAAATTCTTATTTTTTATAACACCATCTACTAATTAAAATATAACACTTTCCTCATGTAAAATAACTTACCGAATATGAATATTTTTTTAACAAATTTACGATCGCATCTAATTATAATCAAACTCACTTCCAATTTCAATGGACGCCGAAATTTGTTGAAATTTTCAATTTCTATGCATTTGATATTTAGCAAAACAGAAGAAAATACTAAAGTTAAAAGGATGAAATTGACTAAAATAACCCTTTTTGCCGACTGGCTATTTCGCCATTGCATTGTTATGTTATTAGTTTATTATTATTGAAAGGGGCGAGAAAAAAATGATTTCTTTTTAAATGTAATTAGTTTTCCGCTATTGCTATATATAGTTACAAACACATAGTACACATACAAAACTTCAACTAAAACTCATCAGTAGTTCGACCAACCCACTCGATTTTCGAGGAAGAAGAAAAAGAGCTTGCAAGCAAAGATAATTGAAAAATTGATAATTTTTATTTGCACTGGATGTGACATACCTATACGTAACTCTATCTAAGATTCAATCAACAATAAATGGAAAAGGAGATTTGTAAACATCAATTTATGCCGTGGTCGACCACTTATTTCTATTAACTTTCCGTAACATTTAAACGCAGACAAAGTCGCGGGCATCAGCTAGTATTATATAAAAATTTAGATTTCGAACATTTTTACGAAAGTGAAATTTGCCATATTGTACCGAAAAAGGGACTTTCGGGCCAAAACTGCGAAAAATTATAAGAAATGATAAGGTTTGAATGGGAATATCTCTGTCAATTTTGAACAAATATTAATTTTTGAACATGCCATATTAAGACCTTTAGTCTCTACTTTATTTTGTCCATGCATGACTTGACCCTATCTTTGCTTCAAAAAAAGTTAAGCACAATTTATTAAAAAATTTAGATATCCTTGATTTTTAATTTTTTTTATGTTGTTTTTTGTTAACTTTTCCTGCTTAAATTTTTTCGTAAAATTTTTTGAACTATCCATTCCAATAGAAAATTTAATTTTGAACAAAAAGTATTATATGTAAAATTGTCAAATTCGGCTTAGTTTTCAAGTTACACCAATGATATTGAAAAGTGGCCAGTGTGACCATTCTCTCAGAAACGCATGGGTGAATTTAGTAGCATTTTCGGTTTTAAGCATGCTTATGGGTCACACAAACATATTCAATAATAAAAACCCTTGCACGTAATTGTTCCTTTATACCCCTCATTTTCCGGTCTATTCAATAGGCTATAAAGTCAATATTAAAATCTCCAGCTATTATTGTGTGCTCTCTACTGCTATCTATATTTCTTGGAACCCATTCATTTAATATATCGAAAAAATCATTTACCCTAAGCGATCTTGACCTATATAATAGTATAATATTCCATACTTCCTTTTTGTAAGTTATCTTAATTGCTTTAATCCATAGATTTTGTTGTTGTATAAAAGTGTTCTTAACAGATGATTTTAGATTCTCTTTAACGTATGCTGTGACTCCACCTGTATGTCTAGAACTAGACAAACAATCCAATCTTTTATAACCCACTAAAAATATTTCACTATTGTGGACATAATCGGTAAGATGTGTTTCAGTAAGTAATAAAAAGTCAAACTTATATTTTCCAACAACATCTTCTATTAGCTCGAAATTTCCAGTAAGTCCCTGAACATTAAGGAATAAGCCTTCAAGGCAAGATTTTAAATTTTCATTATAACATTGTTTATTTAATTGCTAATACCAAATACGACTCCTCATAGCTGCCAGTTTTTTTACATAATCATCATCGTGTCCTGTAACCCCGGCTGGGGCATAGGGCGTCAACAAAACGTCTCCATCCTTCACGGTCTGCTGCAAGGTACTTTAGCTGTGGCCACGTCTTTCTCTGGGATTCTGCTTCTGCTAAGACAGTTGATTTCCATGTTGTTCTTGGTCTTCCAACCCGCCGTGCACCCTGAGGATTCCATTCAAAGGACTGCTTTGCAATTTCATCGTTTGGTTTCCTCAGTGTGTGACCAATCCAACGCCATTTACGCTTTCTTATGTCGACGTCCAGCCGCTCTTGACTTGTCCTGCGCCACAATTCCTCATTTGATATTATTTGTGGCCATCGAATCTTTAGGATGTGGCGAAGACAGCGATTCACAAAAGCCTGTAATTTCTTCGAAATGATAGACGTGACTTTCCAGGTTTCACAAGCATATAACAGCACGGATTTGACATTGGATTCGAAGAATCTCAACTTAGTGCGTAAGGAGATTTTACTTGATTTTCAGATTGGGGACAGAGTACCGAAGGCAGCACGAGCTTTATTTATTCTACTTTTAACGTCCAGATCCGTACCACCGTTTGCAGAGACAATACTGCCAAGGTAGTTGAACTGTTCGACTACTTCAACTGGCGTCTCCTGTAGAATAATACGCTGCTGTGTGGAGCGGCCTGTGAGCATTATTTTTGTCTTTTTGCTGTTTATTCTTAGACCACTCGACTCTCCCTTCACTTGCAGTGTTTGGCACATCCCGTTCAGCCCACTGATGTTATTTGCCAGTAGACATATGTCATCGGCATAGTCTAAATGACTGAGCCTTTCGAACGGTCTCCATTGAATGCCCTGTCGCTCAGCTGTACCTACACTGGCCGACAATACGTCGTCCATCGCCAGCAGGAAGAGAATTGGCGATAGAACATCCCCTTGTCTCACACCCTGTTGCACTACGAAGGAGTCGGATAGCTGCCCATTGTGCAAAACAAAACACCTTGCGTTGTTGTAGGACTCTTTCATAATGGTAACAATTTTTGGTGGAATTCCTCTACCAAGCAACGATCTCCATATACATTCTCGGTTAACTCGATCAAAGGCTTTCTCAAAATCCACGAACATGAGGTAAAGCGGTGATTGAAATTCCATCGACTGCTCGAGGACGATACGCAGGGTGTTGATATGGTCGACGCACGATCGACCACTGCGGAAGCCAGCTTGATGCCTCTTGAGTGTAGACTCGATTCTATCCTTTATTCGCTCGAGAATGATGGTTGCCATTAGTTTTGGGAAAACGGACAAAACGGTGATACCACGCCAATTGTTGCAATTCTTTAAGTCACCTTTCTTTGGCAACTTAACAATCACACCATCCTTCCAATCCCTGGGATAGCTTTCGTTTTCCCAAATGCTTTGTATCAACGGATGTAAAATACTAGCCGCTGTTACGGGATCGGCTTTCAGGAACTCAGCTGGTATTCCGTCCAGTCCAGCCGCCTTGTTGTTTTTGAGGAGATTTATTGATGTCTGGATTTCCGATTCTGACGGGGGTTCGATGTCAATACCCCTATAGGACCTGCGCATCTCGTTTAGTTGGGGCACTTCAGCACTCTCCTCAACTGAATCCTCATTTAGCAGGGCACAAAAATGGTCCTTCCATCTACGAAGCTGATCCTCAATTGATACCAAAAGTGTGCCATCCACATCCATTACAGGATGATTGGTGTTGTTTTTTTTCCCGATAACATCTTTGGCTATTTGGTACAATTCCCGGATATCTCCTCTTCTGGCAGCGATTTCCGCATTATCTGTGAGTCCATCTACCTTCACCCTCTTGTCACGTCTCACACAGCGATAGACCATCTTATGTGCAATGCGGTACTCTCTTCGCAAGTCAGCCTTTCGTTAAACATCTGCTTCGGCATTTATTTGGATTTTCAACGATTTGCGAAGTTCGATCTTATGCCAGGTGTCTTGGGATATCCAAGAGTCTCTACGTCTCGTTCGTTTGGGTACAGTTTCGGATCCAGCCTCCATAAAAACACTTTTAATTTCACCCCACATCTCATCAATTGTTGAATTCTTTTTTTACATAAACTGGGCAATTATAGTCGAACGTATTATGACTCACATCCAAATTTAAATTTAGTCTATTATTTTGCAGTACACAGTTCACATTCATTTTTAATTGGCTTTTCACAACTTCTTGAGTCATGATCTTCACAACATCTTCTGCAACAGCTTTTGTTGGCAGGCAGCTGGAATACTAGCTGAATTCCTGAAAGCCAATCCGGTAACAGTGGCTTGTATTCTAATACAAATCATATAATATATATGGAGATCGTTGCTTGGCAGAGGAAATCCTCCAAAAACTGTTGCCATTATTAGGGACTAGGCAGTCCTCAAACAACGCAAGGTGCTTTCTTTTACACAATGGGCAGCTATCCGACTCCTTCGTTGCGCAGCAGGGTGTGAGACATGTGGATGTTCTATCGCCAATTCTCTTCCTGCTAGTGATGGACGACGAATTGACGGCCGGTGTTGGTACAGCTGGTGGTTGGATGTTGTAGGAACTGGGGGCCTCGAGCTGTATCTTTTCCCACACATCAAGACTTGTAAGTGTGAATGTGAATGGACTATGACCTACGAGTTTGCACCTGGAATGTATGGACACTATACACACCAGGTGCTACTCAAAAACTTGAGTCTGTCCTCTCGCGGTACAAGGCAGATATAACCGCGATCCAGGAGATTCAATGGATAGGATCAGGTATAACGAAAAGAAAAGATTGCGACATTTATTACAGCTGTCACCAAAGACTGCACATGCTAGGATGCGGATTCGTCGTGGAAAATCGACTCAGATCGAAAGTCATCGATTTTAAGCAGATAAGCGATCGCCTGGCTGTGATCCGCATCGAAACTACCATCCAAAACATCAGCCTAATATGTGCACACACCCCTACCGATGAAGCTGAGTCTAACAAGGAGGAGTTTTACGACCTCCTGTACGGAGCCTACGGCGGATTATTTGGAAAGCACAGCCTCCTCGAAACGACAACAGATAACGGCTTCCGACTAATCGACTTTGCTGCAGCTCGTAATAAGGTGATAAGTAGCACTAGGTTCCCCAGGCGTAGGATACACACAGCAACCTGGCGATCTCCAATGGTCGAACCGCCAACCAAATCGACCACGTGCTAATTGGCGCAAGGTATGCATCGAATATCTTGGACATGCGAACTTTTCGAGGTGCAAACGTGGACTCTGACCACTTTCTTGTTAAGACAAAGTTCAGAGCCCAACTGTCCAACGAAAAGAAAACGAAGACCGCCCAAAGGAAGAAATTCAACATTGCATGCCTTAGCACATCAGAGAAAGCCAGAGACTACAGTGAGTAATTGACCGGGAAACTCTCTGCCGTACGCCCAGCCACAAGCGTCAACAACCAGTGGAACCAATATCGCGACATCATTAAGGAGACAGCCGAGACCACCATAGGCTATCTACCACCCAGAAAAAAGAACCCGTGGTATGACGATGAATGCGCGGTATTGAAGCAGGAGACGGAAAATGCACGAATGCAAATGCTGCAACGGAAAACAAGAGCAGCAAGAGAGGAGTGCCTTGAAAAGAGAAGGAAAGAGAAAAAAACCCAGCGCAGAAAGAAAAGAGCATACGCAGCCTCTCAGCTCAGGTATCTCGAAGAGTCTAGCACCGCCACCAACACCCGCTGGCCGGTTCTACAAAACAGCCAAGCAACTGGCATCTGGTTATAGGACTGGCACGCAAGCTCTTCAAAACAGCGAAGGGAACCTAGTCACCGAAGCACAGGGAATTGCAGACGTGTTTAAGCAGCATTTCCAGCAACTGCTTTATGGGCATTATGTAGAGGAGGCAACAGAGCAACAAAGCAGCATAAGACCAGTCAATGAAGATCCAGTCCCAGCTCCCAGTACTGAAGAGGTTGAGAAAGCCATCCACAAGCCTACCTGCAGAACTCTTCAAGTATGGAGGAGATGTCCTGGGAGGGTACATGCACCAGCTCATCAACCAAGTGTGGGAGGAGGAAAGTATGCCCGACGACTGGTCAAATAGCTGCATATACCCAATCCACAAAAAAGGCGATCCTATGTCCTGCAAAAACTACAGATGCATATCCCTGCTTAATGTTGCCTACAAGATCCTATCCAACGTACTATGTGAGCGTCTAAAACCTTTCTGCAGCACTATGATCGGCACGTACCAGTGTGGCTTCAGGCCAGGCAGATCAACGATAGACCAAATGTTCACATTGAGGCAAATCCTGGAAAAGACCAACGAATTTCAAGTCGAGACCCACCACCTATTCATCGACTTTAAGGCCGCATATGATAGCATAAGTCGCCAAGAAATTCTATTGGCGATGTCAGAACTCAGGATCCCGAGAAAACTGATCCAGCTATGCCGCATGACGTTACAAAATACGCGGTGCAACGTGCAAATGGGTAACAGCTCATCCGAGTTATTCCAGACGTGTCAGGGTTTAGACAATGAGATGCGCTATCATGTGATTTCTTCAACCTAGTCCTGGAGCAGATAGTGCGCAAGAGTGGTGTTAACATGGAAGGCACTATCTTCAACAGGTCTTCTCAACTGCTGGGCTATGCGGACGACATCGACATCATCGGCCGCTCCAAGAGAGCTGTATTTGAAGCATTCAGAGCTATTGATGAACAGGCGAAACGCGTTGGTCTTGAAGTGAATGAGGACAAAACAAAATATATGCTATCAACAAACAAAGTCTCATCTGTCCATCACCTAGGACAAAACGTCACTGTTGGTAGCAGTAATTTCGAGATAGTCAAGGAGTTCACCTACCTCGGAACAAACATCAATTCCACGAACGACACCTTAGTGGAAATCCGACGAAGAATTACCCTAACGAACCGCTGCTACTTCAGTTTGGCCAAACAAATGGGTTCAAAACTCCTTTCCCGAAAGACAAAGTGCACGCTATACAAAACGCTTATCTTACCAGTTCTACTCTACAGTGCTGAGTGCTGGACGATAAGTAAAATAGGGGAATTGATACTGGGCACTTTCGAGAGAAAAATTCTTCGGCGGATATTTGGTCCTATATGCGATTGGAGGAGAAGATTCAATCGTGAACTGTACGAGCTGTACCAAGATGTGGTAGAGAGCCAAAACACGTAATTGCCATCACTTTAATGAGCTCGTACGAACGACTAACTGCATTATATGAATTTTATGTTTTACATTTTGACTTTTCAGAGCCTCAGTTCCTGTTGCGTTGCTACATCCTGATTGTTTCTGTCCTATAATTCTTATATCTTACTGCTTTTGCTTTCGGCTTTTCCTATCTCCTTAAAAAAAATCACAGGTAAGCGAATTTTAAAATGACGACTTTTTAATAAGCAAAACTCGTAACAATACAGAGTTGTTGAGTCCCATATACAATACACCCAGCATAACTCTATCCGCTCAAAAAATGTAGATTACCTCGCAAATTTAAAATTATCATTTCGTTCCTGAGACGTGGGTAGAATCGTATAAGATTCTCATAGGTATTTTGTTCTTAACATACCTACGTATCCTGGCAATTTCGTATGCTGTGTTTTGCTTTTGCTCTAATATATGAAAACTATTCCAATAATAACAATAGTTTAAGGCAACCCTAGCTAAATATTCTTTGAAATAGCGTGCAACATGACGGCTGCACCTGCTTTGTCTGTTGGATGAACTTTTGAAATATTTCCCAAGATATTGAACGTGATGCTTACAAAGTGTCTAAGTTTTTTTGTTCTTCGGGCTATGTTGTGTTTTAAGAAATTTTGTATATTAAACCAGAACTTCATACATTATAATGGAGAGGAGAGTAAAAAAAACGAAGGGAACCAAATATTGTGTAGTATAGAAAAAGAACAAATTGTTATATATATTTTTTTGTTCTTGTAGTCTCTACCGACCTGCCTTTAGAAAGTTGGATTTTGTACACATAATGTTAAAAGTTATAGTCATGCAAGAAAGAACATTAAAGTTGGTAGTAGTTTTTATGATCAAAGTTTAATTAATTTTGTTCATTGAAAATCTGGAAGCACGTTTGTATAGGTATGTAGGTATATTGGTATGAAGCATAATGATTTTTAATTAACTCTAACAGACAGAAATACCTGAAGTTACCCCTCATTTTGGGGGTGAAAAAGAAAAGAAATTGAATTATTGGATTATCTGGAACTTACAGGTTGTTGTGTTGTGTGCTCAGTATTTTCGCAAACACCGATTTTGAAAGTCATTAAAAATTAAAAACTAGAACTCACATTTGGTGAAATAGGAATGCTTAAAAGAGATAGATGATGGTTACATTATGGATATGTTCCCCTTTTGACGGCACAGAAAGCTATTTTTCATTGGCTTTTGACATTAGCTTCAGTGCCCTTGCAACAATTATAGTTCTACCTTAAGCCTGAAATTAGGGGCCAAAAACAGAAAACGGAAATCACTACTGGTCGTCCTTTTGTTCGTCAGCTTCCAAAAAATTTACCTAATTATAATGCCATTGGTGCAACATGAACTATCAAACGAACTGCATACAAGGACAGCAACAACTACATAGTCCACACGGCTTATATCCGTAATAAATTATGTTCAATAGATCCTTAGGTCCCTCACTGGTTGTTGGAGGGACCTGTTGAAGATAGTGTGTTCCTTGTTTACGTTTATCCTATGTAATACCTGTTCCAGAACGAGATTGAAGAGGTAAAGTGAAACAGGCTAGAACGCTCTGGTTCATCAGCAGGTACTACGCCCCTGGTGACACTCAAAACAACAGGCTAAAACGCTCTGGTACATCAGCAGGTACTACGCCCCTGTTGGCACTAATAACAGCAGGCTAGAACGCTCTGGTAGATCAGTATGTACCGAAGCCCCTGATTTCAATTAACTTAGTAGGTGCAAAAACGTTCTACCACATCAGCAAGTACCACGACAATGGAAGCACTCAAAACAGCAGGCTAAGACGCTTAGGACGACGTTTAACTTCGAACTAAGACCCCTTACGACTGGTGGGGGGAAGTCTTAGTAAGAAATAGCTGGGCAATCTCTCCTACCGAAACTAAACTTTCAAACGAAACCCCTTACCACTGGTGGGGGGAAGCTTCGAGAAAGCGATAAAGCTATATGACCAGATCGTCTCGAACTGTCTACGACCGGAAGTAATATGATTAATTAAAGTGAACGTTAACGAAACTTGACGAAACTGAGCAGACGGCTGTTATGGGTGAAACCATATAAGTCTGTGCACTGGTTCGGTGGTTTAAGCTAAATTAAGCTCGGTTAAGTAAGTCTATTATTGCCCTCTAAAAGTACTGGAGAGTGCTAGGACCCCACATGGCCCTAGACTCAATGAAAGGAGGAAAATCCCTATGCACAACTCCGCGTGGTAGAGGGCGGGTAACGATAACGTGCAGGGAGACCGAATGGATGCTGGGATAAGTAGACAACCCAGCTATGCTGGTCAGGGCATAAACTTGTCCTCGGGATGGTCAAAAGCCCCCTTAAGGCGGATGAATTGCATGTGGCTGCAGGTGGATAGTCTAGTGGCGAAGGAGCTTTTTTTGTTAAAAAGCCAACGGCAGCAGCAGGTAGCGTCTGTAACCCATATTAGGCGGTTACAAACGGCGTCTGTTTTCCCATAGTGGGTGGCCTGGAGCAGTTATGTGTTTGACCATACAAAAGACGGGTGTGCCTGTCAAATCTGAGCTTTTGTATGTTATTTATCGTAGCTCGGAAAACACCATGGTGGAAGGATATATGCTAATACATTAAACATGACAACAAATGGAAATGAGTCCCCAAGAGGTAACCATTTTATGGAGAATCCTTCGGCTGCTGTAAGCCACACATCGGATTTCGGGGTGCGGCATCTTTCGTGTACCAGCGTCAATCAAGACGCCATAATAATAAATGAATCGTTAACAAATAGAAGAAGTCTTTCAAGAAGAGCAAATGATACTTTTGGCTACCGCATTCGTACGAAAATCGGAGCATGGAACGTTCGATCCTTGTACGACGAAGGTTGATACGAGCAGGTGGAGCGTGAAATGCTTCACCTACACCTTAAGATCAGTATCCTGGGCATCAGCGAAACTAGGTGGAGAGGAAGAGCCGAATACAGAGCTGACTCTGGGCAAACGAGAATGCTGTATTCCGGGGAGGATGGAAGAGAGGGTGGCCAAAGACTGCATGGTGTCGGAATTATGTTGAACTAAAAAGCGAGGCGTAGTCTTATATGCTGGGTGCCCATTTCTGCAAGAATAATGACAGCAAGGTTCCGTTCAAAAATTCGCAACGTCACAATAATTCAGAATTCAGTGCTACGCCCCCACAAATGAAGTAACCGAGGAAGACAAAACCGCTTTCTACACTCATCTTAACTCAGTTTACAGAGGTGTTCCAAGAGCCGACATCATAATTGTCATGGGAGATCTCAATGCCCAAGTCGGATCAGACAACTACGGTCTGGAACGCGTGATGGGGAAAAATGGCTTAGGGTCACGGAATGAAAATCGCTGGTCGATTTTTGTAGCGCCAATCGTCTTGTACTGGGTGGGACTGTGTTTAAACATAAAGGTAGAACTAATGTCCGTCAAGTTAGCATTACAACTTCAAAATTTTTAAAATCTAATAATTGGATTATTTGTCGTAAATTTGTCGTAAATTTGTCGTGAAAGAAAAAAATTTGTCGCGCTTTTTTTTTAAAAATTAACCCCTGGTAATGCTAACTTGACAGTCAAGTTAGCACTACCACCCCTCGAAATAGGGTAAAATGAACTCAAAAAAGAAATAGGAGTATGTGAGAATTTGTCGTAAATTTGTCGTAAATATATCGTAAAAGAAAAAAAATTGTCGCCCTTATTTTTTAAAAAATAACCCCTGGTAATGCTAACTTGACAGTCAAGTTAGCACTACCACCCCTCAAAATAGGGTAAAATGAACTCAAAAAAGAAAAATAAATATGTGAGAATTTGTCGTAAATTTGTCGTAAATATATCGTAAAAGAAAAAAAATGTCGCACTTATTTTTTTAAAAATAACCCAAAATCGATTTTTTCCTTTTTATTTCAATAAATCCAGCACTACCATATGAAAACTTTTTATTCTTTTTGGTTTTTGGTATGGAATTTGTTTAAACAATTGTCGTAAAATGTCTTTAAATAAGTTGTGTCAAAAAATAATTTGTCACGCCATTTTTTTTTATAAAAAATTCCTTGAATATGACAAAAACCCCTAAAATAGCATTTTTTTTTCTATAAATCCAGCACAACCATATGAAAACTTTTTACTCTTTGTGTTTTTTGGTATGGAATTTGTTTAAACAATTGTCGTAATATGTCTTTAAATAAGTTGTGTCAAAAAATAATTTGTCGCGCCATTTTTTTTATAAAAAATTCCTTCAATATGACAAAAACTCCTAAAATAGCATTTTTTTTCAATAAATCCAGCACTACCATATGAAAACTTTTTATTCTTTGTGGTTTTTGGTATGGAATTCGTTTAAACAATTGTCGTAATATGTCTTTAAATAAGTTGTGTCAAAAAATAATTTGTCGCGCCATTTTTTTTATAAAAAATTCCTTGAACATGACAAAAACCCCTAAAATAGCATTTTTTTGCTATAAATCCAGCACTACCATATGAGAACTTTTTATTCTTTATGGTTTTTGGTATGGAATTTGTTTAAACAATTGTCGTAACATGTCTTTAAATAAGTTGTGTCAAAAAATAATTTGTCGCGCCATTTTTTTTATAAAAAATTCCTTGAACATGACAAAAACCCCTAAAATAGCATTTTTTTCAATAAATCCAGCACTACCATATGAAAACTTTTTATTCTTTGTGGTTTTTGGTATGGAATTTGTTTAAACAATTGTCGTAACATGTCTTTAAACAAATTGTGTCAAAAAATAATTTGTCGCGCCTTTTTTTCTATAAAAATTCCCTTGAATATGACAAAAAGCCCCAAAATCGATATTTGACCCTTTTTTTCAATAAATCCAGCACTACCATATGAAAACTTTTTATTCTTTTTGGTTTTTGGTATGGAATTTGTTTAAACAATTGTCGTAACATGTCTTTAAATAAATTGTGTCAAAAAATAATTTGTCGCGCCTTTTTTTCTATAAAAATTCCCTTGAATATGACAAAAAGCCCCAAAATCGATATTTGACCCTTTTTTTCAATAAATCCAGCACTACCATATGAAAACTTTTTATTCTTTGTGGTTTTTGGTATGGAATTTGTTTAAACAGTTGTCGTAACATGTCTTTAAATAAATTGTGTCAAAAAATAATTTGTCGCGCCTTTTTTTCTATAAAAATTCCCTTGAATATGACAAAAAGCCCCTAAATCGATATTTGTCCCTTTTTTCCAATAAATCCAGCACTACCATATGAAAACTTTTTATTCTCTGTGGTTTTTGGTATGGAATTTGTTTAAACAATTGTCGTAACATGTCTTTAAATAAGTTGTGTCAAAAAATAATTTGTCGCGCCATTTTTTTTATAAAAATTTCCTAGAATTTGACAAATACCCCTAAAATAGCATTTTTTTCAATAAATCCAGCACTACCATATGAAAACTTTTTATTCTTTGTGGTTTTTGGTATGGAATTTGTTTAAACAATTGTCGTAACATGTCTTTAAATAAGTTGTGTCAAAAAATAATTTGTCGCGCCATTTTTTTTATAAAAATTTCCTTGAATTTGACAAATACCCCTAAAATAGCATTTTTTTCAATAAATCCAGCACTACCATATGAAAACTTTTTATTCTTTGTAGTTTTTGGTATGGAATTTGTTTAAACAATTGTCGTAACATGTCTTTAAATAAATTGTGTCAAAAAATAATTTGTCGCGCCTTTTTTTCTATAAAAATTCCCTTGAATATGACAAAAAGCCCCAAAATCGATATTTGTCCCTTTTTTCCAATAAATCCAGCACTACCATATGAAAACTTTTTATTCTTTGTAGTTTTTGGTATGGAATTTGTTTAAACAATTGTCGTAACATATCTTTAAATAAATTGTGTCAAAAAATAATTTGTCGCGCCATTTTTTTTTTTAAATTTCCTTGAATTTGACAAATACCCCTAAAATAGCATTTTTTTTCAATAAATCCAGCACTACCATATGAAAACTTTTTATTCTTTGTAGTTTTTGGTATGGAATTTGTTTAAACAATTGTCGTAACATGTCTTTAAATAAGTTGTGTCAAAAAATAATTTGTCGCGCCATTTTTTTTATAAAAATTTCCTAGAATTTGACAAATACCCCTAAAATAGCATTTTTTTTCAATAAATCCAGCACTACCATATGAAAACTTTTTATTCTTTGTGGTTTTTGGTATGGAATTTGTTTAAACAATTGTCGTAACATGTCTTTAAATAAGTTGTGTCAAAAAATAATTTGTCGCGCCATTTTTTTTTATAAAAATTTCCTTGAATTTGACAAATACCCCTAAAATAGCATTTTTTTCAATAAATCCAGCACTACCATATGAAAACCTTTTATTCTTTGTAGTTTTTGGTATGGAATTTGTTTAAACAATTGTCGTAACATGTCTTTAAATAAATTGTGTCAAAAAATAATTTGTCGCGCCTTTTTTTCTATAAAAATTCCCTTGAATATGACAAAAAGCCCCAAAATCGATATTTGTCCCTTTTCCAATAAATCCAGCACTACCATATGAAAACTTTTTATTCTTTGTGGTTTTTGGTATGGAATTTGTTTAACCAATTGTCGTAAAATGTCTTTAAATAAGTTGTGTCAAAAAATAATTTGTCACGCCATTTTTTTTTATAAAAAATTCCTTGAATATGACAAAAACCCCTAAAATAGCATTTTTTTTTCTATAAATCCAGCACAACCATATGAAAACTTTTTACTCTTTGTGTTTTTTGGTATGGAATTTGTTTAAACAATTGTCGTAATATGTCTTTAAATAAGTTGTGTCAAAAAATAATTTGTCGCGCCATTTTTTTTATAAAAAATTCCTTCAATATGACAAAAACTCCTAAAATAGCATTTTTTTTCAATAAATCCAGCACTACCATATGAAAACTTTTTATTCTTTGTGGTTTTTGGTATGGAATTCGTTTAAACAATTGTCGTAATATGTCTTTAAATAAGTTGTGTCAAAAAATAATTTGTCGCGCCATTTTTTTTATAAAAAATTCCTTGAACATGACAAAAACCCCTAAAATAGCATTTTTTTGCTATAAATCCAGCACTACCATATGAGAACTTTTTATTCTTTATGGTTTTTGGTATGGAATTTGTTTAAACAATTGTCGTAACATGTCTTTAAATAAGTTGTGTCAAAAAATAATTTGTCGCGCCATTTTTTTTATAAAAAATTCCTTGAACATGACAAAAACCCCTAAAATAGCATTTTTTTCAATAAATCCAGCACTACCATATGAAAACTTTTTATTCTTTGTGGTTTTTGGTATGGAATTTGTTTAAACAATTGTCGTAACATGTCTTTAAACAAATTGTGTCAAAAAATAATTTGTCGCGCCTTTTTTTCTATAAAAATTCCCTTGAATATGACAAAAAGCCCCAAAATCGATATTTGACCCTTTTTTTCAATAAATCCAGCACTACCATATGAAAACTTTTTATTCTTTTTGGTTTTTGGTATGGAATTTGTTTAAACAATTGTCGTAACATGTCTTTAAATAAATTGTGTCAAAAAATAATTTGTCGCGCCTTTTTTTCTATAAAAATTCCCTTGAATATGACAAAAAGCCCCAAAATCGATATTTGACCCTTTTTTTCAATAAATCCAGCACTACCATATGAAAACTTTTTATTCTTTGTGGTTTTTGGTATGGAATTTGTTTAAACAGTTGTCGTAACATGTCTTTAAATAAATTGTGTCAAAAAATAATTTGTCGCGCCTTTTTTTCTATAAAAATTCCCTTGAATATGACAAAAAGCCCCTAAATCGATATTTGTCCCTTTTTTCCAATAAATCCAGCACTACCATATGAAAACTTTTTATTCTCTGTGGTTTTTGGTATGGAATTTGTTTAAACAATTGTCGTAACATGTCTTTAAATAAGTTGTGTCAAAAAATAATTTGTCGCGCCATTTTTTTTATAAAAATTTCCTAGAATTTGACAAATACCCCTAAAATAGCATTTTTTTCAATAAATCCAGCACTACCATATGAAAACTTTTTATTCTTTGTGGTTTTTGGTATGGAATTTGTTTAAACAATTGTCGTAACATGTCTTTAAATAAGTTGTGTCAAAAAATAATTTGTCGCGCCATTTTTTTTATAAAAATTTCCTTGAATTTGACAAATACCCCTAAAATAGCATTTTTTTCAATAAATCCAGCACTACCATATGAAAACTTTTTATTCTTTGTAGTTTTTGGTATGGAATTTGTTTAAACAATTGTCGTAACATGTCTTTAAATAAATTGTGTCAAAAAATAATTTGTCGCGCCTTTTTTTCTATAAAAATTCCCTTGAATATGACAAAAAGCCCCAAAATCGATATTTGTCCCTTTTTTCCAATAAATCCAGCACTACCATATGAAAACTTTTTATTCTTTGTAGTTTTTGGTATGGAATTTGTTTAAACAATTGTCGTAACATATCTTTAAATAAATTGTGTCAAAAAATAATTTGTCGCGCCATTTTTTTTTTTAAATTTCCTTGAATTTGACAAATACCCCTAAAATAGCATTTTTTTTCAATAAATCCAGCACTACCATATGAAAACTTTTTATTCTTTGTAGTTTTTGGTATGGAATTTGTTTAAACAATTGTCGTAACATGTCTTTAAATAAGTTGTGTCAAAAAATAATTTGTCGCGCCATTTTTTTTATAAAAATTTCCTAGAATTTGACAAATACCCCTAAAATAGCATTTTTTTCAATAAATCCAGCACTACCATATGAAAACTTTTTATTCTTTGTGGTTTTTGGTATGGAATTTGTTTAAACAATTGTCGTAACATGTCTTTAAATAAGTTGTGTCAAAAAATAATTTGTCGCGCCATTTTTTTTTATAAAAATTTCCTTGAATTTGACAAATACCCCTAAAATAGCATTTTTTTCAATAAATCCAGCACTACCATATGAAAACCTTTTATTCTTTGTAGTTTTTGGTATGGAATTTGTTTAAACAATTGTCGTAACATGTCTTTAAATAAATTGTGTCAAAAAATAATTTGTCGCGCCTTTTTTTCTATAAAAATTCCCTTGAATATGACAAAAAGCCCCAAAATCGATATTTGTCCCTTTTCCAATAAATCCAGCACTACCATATGAAAACTTTTTATTCTTTGTGGTTTTTGGTATGGAATTTGTTTAACCAATTGTCGTAACATGTCTTTAAATAAGTTGTGTCAAAAAATAATTTGTCGCGCCTTTTTTTCTATAAAAATTCCCTTGAATATGACAAAAAGCCCCAAAATCGATATTTGTCCCTTTTTTCCAATAAATCCAGCACTACCATATGAAAACTTTTTATTCTTTGTGGTTTTTGGTATGGAATTTGTTTAAACAATTGTCGTAACATGTCTTTAAATAAGTTGTGTCAAAAAATAATTTGTCGCGCCATTTTTTCTATAAAAATTTCCTTGAATATGACAAAAAGCCCCAAAATCGATATTTGTCCCTTTTTTTCAATAAATCCAGCACTACCATATGAAAACTTTTTATTCTTTTTGGTTTTTGGTATGGAATTTGTTTAAACAATTGTCGTAACATGTCTTTAAATAAGTTGTGTCAAAAAATAATTTGTCGCGCCATTTTTTTTATAAAAATTTCCTTGAATTTGACAAATACCCCTAAAATAGCATTTTTTTCAATAAATCCAGCACTACCATATGAAAACTTTTTATTCTTTGTGGTTTTTGGTATGGAATTTGTTTAAACAATTGTCGTAACATGTCTTTAAATAAGTTGTGTCAAAAAATAATTTGTCGCGCCTTTTTTTCTATAAAAATTCCCTTGAATATGACAAAAAGCCCCAAAATCGATATTTGACCCTTTTTTCAATAAATCCAGCACTACCATATGAAAACTTTTTATTCTTTGTCTCTTTTGGTATGGAATTTGTTTAAACAATTGTCGTAACATGTCTTTAAATAAGTTGTGTCAAAAAATAATTTGTCGCGCCATTTTTTTTATAAAAATTTCCTTGAATTTGACAAATACCCCTAAAATAGCATTTTTTTCAATAAATCCAGCACTACCATATGAAAACTTTTATTCTTTGTGGTTTTTGGTATGGAATTTGTTTAAACAATTGTCGTAACATGTCTTTAAATAAGTTGTGTCAAAAAATAATTTGTCGCGCCTTTTTTTCTATAAAAATTTCCTTGAATATGACAAAAAGCCCCAAAATCGATATTTGTCCCTTTTCCAATAAATCCAGCACTACCATATGAAAACTTTTTATTCTTTGTGGTTTTTGGTATGGAATTTGTTTAACCAATTGTCGTAACATGTCTTTAAATAAGTTGTGTCAAAAAATAATTTGTCGCGCCTTTTTTTCTATAAAAATTTCCTTGAATATGACAAAAAGCCCCAAAATCGATATTTGTCCCTTTTTTTCAATAAATCCAGCACTACCATATGAAAACTTTTTATTCTTTTTGGTTTTTGGTATGGAATTTTTTTAAACAATTGTCGTAACATGTCTTTAAATAAGTTGTGTCAAAAAATAATTTGTCGCGCCATTTTTTTATAAAAATCCTTGAATTTGACAAATACCCCTAAAATAGCATTTTTTTCAATAAATCCAGCACTACCATATGAAAACTTTTTATTCTTTGTGGTTTTTGGTATGGAATTTGTTTAAACAATTGTCGAAACATGTCTTTAAATAAGTTGTGTCAAAAAATAATTTGTCGCGCCATTTTTTTTATAAAAATTTCCTTGAATTTGACAAATACCCCTAAAATAGCATTTTTTTCAATAAATCCAGCACTACCATATGAAAACTTTTTATTCTTTGTGGTTTTTGGTATGGAATTTGTTTAAACAATTGTCGTAACATGTCTTTAAATAAGTTGTGTCAAAAAATAATTTGTCGCGCCATTTTTTCTATAAAAATTCCCTTGAATATGATAAAAAGCCCCAAAATCGATATTTGTCCCTTTTTTTCAATAAATCCAGCACTACCATATGAAAACTTTTTATTCTTTGTGGTTTTTGGTATGGAATTTGTTTAAACAATTGTCGTAATACCCCTAAAGGGGTATTTGTCAAATTCAAGGAAATTTTTATAAAAAAAATGGCGCGACAAATTATTTTTTGACACAACTTATTTAAAGACATGTTACGACAATTGTTTAAACAAATTCCATACCAAAAACCACAAAGAATAAAAAGTTTTCATATGGTAGTGCTGGATTTATTGAAAAAAAGGGACAAATATCGATTTTGGGGCTTTTTGTCATATTCAAGGAAATTTTTATAGAAAAAATGGCGCGACAAATTATTTTTTGACACAACTTATTTAAAGACATGTTACGACAATTGTTTAAACAAATTCCATACCAAAAACCACAAAGAATAAAAAGTTTTCATATGGTAGTGCTGGATTTATTGAAAAAAATGCTATTTTAGGGGTATTTGTCAAATTCAAGGAAATTTTTATAAAAAAAATGGCGCGACAAATTATTTTTTGACACAACTTATTTAAAGACATGTTACGACAATTGTTTAAACAAATTCCATACCAAAAAAGACAAAGAATAAAAAGTTTTCATATGGTAGTGCTGGATTTATTGAAAAAAAGGGTCAAATATCGATTTTGGGGCTTTTTGTCATATTCAAGGGAATTTTTGTAGAAAAAAAGGCGCGACAAATTATTTTTTGACACAACTTATTTAAAGACATGTTACGACAATTGTTTAAACAAATTCCATACCAAAAACCACAAAGAATAAAAAGTTTTCATATGGTAGTGCTGGATTTATTGAAAAAAAATGCTATTTTAGGGGTATTTGTCAAATTCAAGGAAATTTTTATAAAAAAAATGGCGCGACAAATTATTTTTTGACACAACTTATTTAAAGACATGTTACGACAATTGTTTAAACAAATTCCATACCAAAAAAGACAAAGAATAAAAAGTTTTCATATGGTAGTGCTGGATTTATTGAAAAAAAGGGTCAAATATCGATTTTGGGGCTTTTTGTCATATTCAAGGGAATTTTTATAGAAAAAAAGGCGCGACAAATTATTTTTTGACACAACTTATTTAAAGACATGTTACGACAATTGTTTAAACAAATTCCATACCAAAAACCACAAAGAATAAAAAGTTTTCATATGGTAGTGCTGGATTTATTGAAAAAAAAATGCTATTTTAGGGGTATTTGTCAAATTCAAGGAAATTTTTATAAAAAAAATGGCGCGACAAATTATTTTTTGACACAACTTATTTAAAGACATGTTACGACAATTGTTTAAACAAATTCCATACCAAAAACCACAAAGAATAAAAAGTTTTCATATGGTAGTGCTGGATTTATTGAAAAAAAGGGACAAATATCGATTTTGGGGCTTTTTGTCATATTCAAGGAAATTTTTATAGAAAAAATGGCGCGACAAATTATTTTTTGACACAACTTATTTAAAGACATGTTACGACAATTGTTTAAACAAATTCCATACCAAAAACCACAAAGAATAAAAAGTTTTCATATGGTAGTGCTGGATTTATTGAAAAAAATGCTATTTTAGGGGTATTTGTCAAATTCAAGGAAATTTTTATAAAAAAAAATGGCGCGACAAATTATTTTTTGACACAACTTATTTAAAGACATGTTACGACAATTGTTTAAACAAATTCCATACCAAAAAAGACAAAGAATAAAAAGTTTTCATATGGTAGTGCTGGATTTATTGAAAAAAAGGGTCAAATATCGATTTTTGGGCTTTTTGTCATATTCAAGGGAATTTTTATAGAAAAAAAGGCGCGACAAATTATTTTTTGACACAACTTATTTAAAGACATGTTACGACAATTGTTTAAACAAATTCCATACCAAAAACCACAAAGAATAAAAAGTTTTCATATGGTAGTGCTGGATTTATTGAAAAAAAATGCTATTTTAGGGGTATTTGTCAAATTCAAGGAAATTTTTATAAAAAAAATGGCGCGACAAATTATTTTTTGACACAACTTATTTAAAGACATGTTACGGCAATTGTTTAAACAAATTCCATACCAAAAAAGACAAAGAATAAAAAGTTTTCATATGGTAGTGCTGGATTTATTGAAAAAAAGGGTCAAATATCGATTTTGGGGCTTTTTGTCATATTCAAGGGAATTTTTATAGAAAAAAAGGCGCGACAAATTATTTTTTGACACAACTTATTTAAAGACATGTTACGACAATTGTTTAAACAAATTCCATACCAAAAACCACAAAGAATAAAAAGTTTTCATATGGTAGTGCTGGATTTATTGAAAAAAAATGCTATTTTAGGGGTATTTGTCAAATTCAAGGAAATTTTTATAAAAAAAATGGCGCGACAAATTATTTTTTGACACAACTTATTTAAAGACATGTTACGACAATTGTTTAAACAAATTCCATACCAAAAAAGACAAAGAATAAAAAGTTTTCATATGGTAGTGCTGGATTTATTGAAAAAAAGGGTCAAATATCGATTTTGGGGCTTTTTGTCATATTCAAGGGAATTTTTATAGAAAAAAAGGCGCGACAAATTATTTTTTGACACAACTTATTTAAAGACATGTTACGACAATTGTTTAAACAAATTCCATACCAAAAACCAAAAAGAATAAAAAGTTTTCATATGGTAGTGCTGGATTTATTGAAAAAAAAGGGACAAATATCGATTTTGGGGCTTTTTGTCATATTCAAGGAAATTTTTATAGAAAAAATGGCGCGACAAATTATTTTTTGACACAACTTATTTAAAGACATGTTACGACAATTGCTTAAACAAATTCCATACCAAAAACCACAAAGAATAAAAAGTTTTCATATGGTAGTGCTGGATTTATTGAAAAAAAGGGACAAATATCGATTTTAGGGCTTTTTGTCATATTCAAGGGAATTTCTATAGAAAAAAAGGCGCGACAAATTATTTTTTGACACAATTTATTTAAAGACATGTTACGACAATTGTTTAAACAAATTCCATACCAAAAACCACAAAGAATAAAAAGTTTTCATATGGTAGTGCTGGATTTATTGAAAAAAATGCTATTTTAGGGGTATTTGTCAAATTCAAGGAAATTTTTATAAAAAAAATGGCGCGACAAATTATTTTTTGACACAACTCATTTAAAGACATGTTACGACAATTGTTTAAACAAATTCCATACCAAAAACCACAAAGAATAAAAAGTTTTCATATGGTAGTGCTGGATTTATTGAAAAAAATGCTATTTTAGGGGTATTTGTCAAATTCAAGGAAATTTTTATAAAAAAAATGGCGCGACAAATTATTTTTTGACACAACTTATTTAAAGACATGTTACGACAATTGTTTAAACAAATTTCATACCAAAAAAGACAAAGAATAAAAAATTTTCATATGGTAGTGCTGGATTTATTGAAAAAAGGGTCAAATATCGATTTTGGGGCTTTTTGTCATATTCAAGGGAATTTTTATAGAAAAAAAGGCGCGACAAATTATTTTTTGACACAACTTATTTAAAGACATGTTACGACAATTGTTTAAACAAATTCCATACCAAAAACCAAAAAGAATAAAAAGTTTTCATATGGTAGTGCTGGATTTATTGAAATAAAAAGGAAAAAAATCGATTTTGGGTTATTTTTTAAAAAATAAGTGCGACATTTTTTTTTCTTTTACGATATATTTACGACAAATTTACGACAAATTCTCACATATTTATTTTTCTTGTTTGAGTTCATTTTACCCTATTTTGAGGGGTGGTAGTGCTAACTTGACTGTCAAGTTAGCATTACCAGGGGTTATTTTTTAAAAAATAAGGGCGACAATTTTTTTTCTTTTACGATATATTTACGACAAATTTACGACAAATTCTCACATACTCCTTTTTCTTTTTTGAGTTCATTTTACCCTATTTCGAGGGGTGGTAGTGCTAACTTGACTGTCAAGTTAGCATTACCAGGGGCTAATTTTTAAAAAACAAGCGCGACAAATTTTTTTCTTTCACGACAAATTTACGACAAATAATCCAATTATTAGATTTTAAAAATTTGGAAGTGGTAATGCTAACTTGACGGACATGTAGAACTATAATAGTCGGAAGGCCACTGAAGCTAATGTCAAAAACCAACGAAAAGTAACTTTCCGTACCGAAAAAAGGGGAACACACCCATAATGTAACTATCATCTTTCTCTTTTTGGCATTCCTATTTCACCAAATGTCAGTTTTACTTAAGTGAGGTGCACTCGGGAGCGCACCTCACTTCCGTAACCAAAGTTGAACGAAACTAGACGAAACGCTCCACTTCGCAATTATAGTCGCGTCAGATGCTTTCCGTGTATTCGCTTGTTTTCTTCCGACCACTTAAGTGCCCCTCCGGCTCCGAGCATTATAGTTCTAGCTTAAGACTTGCAACAACAAAATCACCTGGGTACATCCGGATGGTCAAACTGAAAACCAAATTGAACATATCATGATTCAGCAGCGATGGAGGAAGTCAATGTGCGATGTTCGAAGCATTAGAAATGCTGACATGGGAAGCGACCACCATTTGGTTCTCATGAGTCTCAAGCTACGAACTGCAGCTGTACAACGACAATCACAGGGTGCAGCAAGGAATTCGAAGTTCAATACAAATGCCTTAAGTGATCCCAACATAATGTCGTAACTATGTCACCAACCTTAACGACAGAGCTACGTCATTAAACGGAATACAATATTCAACAATTGATGAGCTGTGGGGTAGTATAAAAAGTGTTTTTATGGATGCTGGATCCGAAACTGTACCCAAGCAGACGAGAGTTAGAGACTCTTGGATATCCCACGACACCTGGGATAAAATCGAGCTTTAGCTTTAACTTTTATATAAGTTGTTTGTATTCTTGGTACATTTAGCGGAAAATGCAAACTGAAAAGTGCATTTCTAACCATCGCGACCAGATAAAGCTTGTCCGACCAGCAGTTTTATAAATGTTTGGACAAAGCTTAAGAGATACTTTTGCCTTGATCACTAATATTTAATCAAATAGTGACATGCAACATACTTAATTCAAGTGCAGTTTTAAAAACTTGAATATTGTATTCTTAAAGACCCTTCAAGAATTGTATGGATTCTTACCTCTCACCGTAAGTTTAGAAAATTACAAAACAAAATTTAATAGTCTCTTGGTTAATTGTTCTCCTTGCAAATATGCTTTGAATGATAACATTGTGCTGTGTGCAGATTTTCATTTAAATATACTTTTAATATTCCTGTAAGTTTTTGATGTTAATTTTGTGACGCCACGGCAACACTGAACCTTGAGTGAGAAGGAGAGAGGACGCATTCGAAATGCATCATTGTCGTTTAAGTCATCGAAGTGTTGAGTCGCATTTAGTTCGAGCTTTTATTATATTACTTTCAATAAAGAATCAATCATAAATATCGTTAAATCTTTGTATTGTTAAAGATTCAGAAGAGGGATGAACGAATATTAAAAGGAGAGTGATTAAGTTATAAATTGTTTAAGAATATTCTTACATCTTGAGAAATCAGAGTAAGTTTGAAAATCATTGCTATATATGTATATAAATGTGTGTGTCTAGGCATTCTATTTAAATATTGAATCGGTAAAACTAATTAATGTGTATTTTTGGCGGCTTTGCATAAATTCTGAATGCAAATGAAAAAAAAAGGAAAGTGGTACTGAAAAATTAGCAAAGAAGTAGGCATACATATTAAGTAAGGCACGCAACAAAATCCCGGCGGCTACGGTTCACGTAGCGGTAAATTTTATGTATATAACAAACAAAAAGAGAAAAAGAAACATAGTGCTGTAAATAAGAAAGAGATGAACAGTGTAGTCACATTGAGTAAGGCAGTGTGTTGTTAAGGCAAGTAAATAAGCGTCTGGGGTGTACTCAGATGTTGAAGTGCGCAATTAGAGACAAAAGGAAAAGAGACAAAGTCAAATGTAACAAGCAGAAAACTTAACATGTTTTCATGTTGTTAGAGTAGAGCCACTGAGTTGTTCGAAAAAAATATTGACGAAATAACAAAAGTAAAGGGGGTTGGACACGGTTCAAATTTTGTGCATGCACAGGATGATATGTTGCTTACTTATGTATGTTGGATATAAAATGGAATATCCGCAGTACGACTTCATTAAAAAATAAAACTAAGCGAAATAATAAGTTCCAAGAATTGTGAACTAAATGAGAGTTGGTAGTTGACGTTGATTATTGCATGTGTGTTTAGCAAATGAAATAAACACAGCGCTGATTTACCAACTGCCCATTGCGTTGGGACACAATTCAGATTGTAACATAACCTTTGAAGGGTTGATGAATTAAATACACATTTAATTAAAGTTAAATAGTTTACTATGGATTAGTACTTGTAGGATTCAAATAATCAAAATGTTCTGGAGCCGGGCTAGTCAATGTGTGTTTAATACATTTGACGATCGCAGCCTAGTTTTCAGATATTTACGAGAGCCATGTACTAGATGTTTGATTTATCAAGTGTAAAGGTTGTGTAGGACCTGTAAAGTCAACAGTGTCTGGTCGAATTAGAAAGACACATACATTTAAACTTTCTAAACTTGTAAAGCAATGTTACAAATAAATATATGTACATAAATAAACATTTTATTTAGTATTGTGGGTGGAGAGTTCAAGGCTTGTTTGATGTACTTAACAGTGAAAATGTTATAAAAAAAACAATCAGTAAATTACGTTATAATTACTTGAACTCTACACATTGCAAATGATGGTCATGTTTGATTGACTGCTTATTTTAATCCCTTTAGAAATGGAGAACCTTAACGTTAAGCAGCTCCAAGCGGAACTGAAAACAAGAAAACTTCCAACTACTGGAACAAAGAGGATCCTGTTAAGCAGACTACAGGCGTACGACAAGGAAAATAGAACAACAGCAGCAACCCATCGCTCGAGCACCGTAGAAGGTACAAGCACAGTTGAAGAAATTCCGGAAACCGACCAAATAGAAATCCAAGAGGTGACAGCAAGTTTGGGCTTCGCAAGCGTTGATGATAGTGAATTAAGAGCAAAGGAATGGGACATCATAAAACGAGAAAGAGATTTGATCGAAAAAGAGCGAGAAATGATGAGAAAGGAAAAGGTACTAGCTGAAAAGCTTAAGCTGCTTGAAAAAAGAACCACAACAGACGATACTACTGTCAGGCCAAAGGTCGGCTGCAGTATAAGAGAGATCGCTGACGCGCTACCAGGATTCACACCAGGCGAGATGTCGTCCATATCAGCTGATGGATGGGTGAAGAGGGTGGAAAGTCTAATGAAGATATACGATTGGGACGAAAGAGCGTTGTTAATGGCTGCAGCTTCGAAGATGCATGGACCAGCTCGATTTTGGTGGGATTCCACTCAGGAGGTATCGTCAACTTGGAACCAGCTCGCGGATGGCCTGAAGTTAAATTTCCCTCAGCAGCATAGTGAGGTAGAAATCCACCAACAGCTGATAAGACGATTGAGAAGGCCACACGAATCCATCGAAGCATACTGTTATGAGATGAACATGCTCGGTAAAAGGATTAACCTTAGTGACAAAACAGTAATCCAATACATCCTGACAGGACTTAACGACCACCAAATGAGCTCGAGCCTGGCAGCCAGCAATTTTAGAGATGTAGCAGAAGTAGTGGAAAAGGTTAAATGGTATGAAAGCATCAGATCCAATTTTCGGCAGAATCCAAATACCTCAAATAGAACACAAATAAAACCGAGTCATCAACCACCGAACTGGCAAACCAGAAACACAGCACCGCTTCCAAGAAAGAACATTAGCGTGAACTGCTACAACTGCAATCAGCCGGGACATTATTCAAGACAGTGTCCCCAAGGAAGAAAAAGACCATACCAATATACTAGAGACAATAACAACCGATCACAGACGAAGGAAAACAAACCGGAAAAACGATTCAAAATTAACAGAGAACAGAGAAATGACGATATGGACTGTTACCACAAACAAGTGGATATTCAAGGTATTGAATACGAAGCACTTCTTGACTCGGGCAGCGAACGTACCATCATAACACAAACAATTGCAAATACAATAAAGTCAGAATTCCATAAAGAGAACACAGTATTGCATGGCTTCGGGGGAGGCACTTGCAAAGTTAATGAAAGCGTTTCATGCACCATAACAATAGATGGATCACCCTTTCTAGTTAATGCCTTGGTGGTTGAGGATTTGCATTTAACGGAACCAGTTCTAATTGGTAAAGATATACTTTGTCACCCGAAATGCGCTGTGAACAAAAGGGGAGACACCCTTACAGTAAAGCTCTTAGATGAAGTACCAGGCTACGACACCGGTAAAGAAGCTGAAGTAATCCAAAAGTTAACAAAGGATCAATTACAAGTAAATACAGAAGCTGACTCGGAAAAGCTTTTGCTTTTGCTTCAACGATACCGCAAATGCATAGCAATGACTCAGAAAGAATTAGGACGTACCGAAATCGTGGAGATGGAAATAGAATTGGTGAAAAATACTCCAGTAGAATATGGACCAAACAAGGTACCTTATGCCAAAAGACAAAAACTCCAATCAATGATCGAGGAAATGCTGGCCAATGGAATCATCAAAGAATCGGAGTCTAATTTTTCATCACCGGTGATCCTAGTTAAAAAGAAGAATGGCGAAGATCGTATGTGCGTGGACTACAGAGCACTCAATCAACTGACAAAGAAGATCAGGTACCCGATGCCCTCAATCGACGAACAGTTGAATGATTTACAGGGATATCGATACTTCACAGTCCTCGATCTAGCCTCATCGTACAGCATTTATAACACCAGGTGGCTTGTATGAGTTTTTAACCGTACCCTTTGGTTTAGCAAATGCACCTGCGGTGTTCCAGAAGATGATGAATAACTTGGCTAGAGAAATGAAGCCAGATCTAATCGTCTGTTTTATGGATGACGTGGTCATTCCAAGTAACACCATTGACGAAGGTATGAAGAAGTTGGAAAAATTCCTGAAGCTGCTACAACAAGCTAATTTGACTTTGAACATTAAGAAATGTTCCTTTTTCAAAACCGAAGTACAATATTTGGGGCACATAGTTACTCAAAACACAATAACACCAGGAAAGGAAAAAACCATTGCGGTAGAGAACTTCCAAGTACCTAGAAATGAGCGAGAAGTAAGACAATTCATAGGCTTGACGAGTTACTTTCGGAAGTTTGTTAAGGATTATTCCACAATTGCACTACCCCTCACAGAACTAACCAAGAAGAGCAGCGCATTCAAATGGGGTGAAGAACAACAAAAATCATTTGATATTTTGAAAACCTGTCTCACCCAAAAGCCTGTGCTGGAACTTTACAACCCCGATATGGAACATGAGTTGCATACCGATGCCAGCAGCAAGGGTTTAGCTGGAGTGTTGATGCAGGGCAAAGAGAGTAACTTCCACCCAGTTGCCTACTACAGCAGGAAGACGACCGACGAAGAGAGTAAGTACCACAGTTATGAACTGGAGGCTCTGGCAGTGGTTGAGTCAACTGAAAGATTTCGACAATATCTACTAGGAAGAAGATTTACCATTGTTACCGACTGTGCCGCATTGAAAACAGCTATGAAAAGGAAAGAACTTGTACCGAGAATAGCCAGGTGGTGGCTCAAGTTGCTCGAATATGACTTTGAGGTGAAGCATCGGGGTGGTAAGTTAATGGGACATGCTGATGCCCTTTCACGACAGCCGTGTGAACCCGCAAAAGTATTAGAGGTGGTTGATATGAACATTCTCAAGGTAAACATACTTGAGGAAGACTGGATATACTCTTTACAGCTTCAAGACGAGGAAATCGTGAATATTGTGCGAGTGCTAAAAGAAAAACCAGAGAATAACAGCCAAGTTCAAATCCATAAGGACTATGCAATACAAGGTGGGCGAGTTTATCGTAAGGTAAACGACGAGCTCCGATTATTTGTACCAAAGGGGGTCCGCAATCGAATATTACGCAATAGCCATGATGAAATGGGTCACTTTTCAGAATCGAAAACAATAAAGCATATCCAGGAAAGATATTGGTTTCCAAGAATCACACAGTTCACCAAAAAGTACATAAAGGCTTGCGTGGAATGTGCTTACGCGAAGAAAGAGGTACAACCTCGAGGGGAGTTGTATCCTATCGAAAAGAAAAGTGTTCCCTTCGACACCATCCATCTGGACCACCTGGGCCCTTTCGTAAGATCCACAAAGGGTAACACGTATGCTATAGTTCTAGTCGACGCGTTCACGAAATTCATACAAATCAAGGCCTTACAGAATGCCCAGACGAAACCATTGCTAAATTTCCTGACTGAAACATTTAACATATTCGGAAATCCTAGGCGTATCATAACGGATAAAGGGACTGCCTTTACATCTAAACTGTTCCAAGAGTACACCAAAAGCCGTGCTATAAGACATGTGTTAAATGCTACTAAAACACCACGAGCGAACGGGCAGGTTGAACGCTACAACCGGACAATCCTGAATGCTTTACTTGCTACTATCGATGATGATAATAAATGGGACCAAAAGGTAAAAGTCGTACAATGGGGTATCAATAATACTTATAACGAGGCAACGGCAAGAACAGCACACCAAATGATGATGGGGTACATTCCCAGGGACCCACTACAAGATGTCTTGGCAGAAGGAGTACAACTTAACCAGCACCGTCAAGAACTAAACGAATTACGTAAAGAAGGAGCAGAAACTATCACGAAGGTACAAAATAAACAGAAGATACGGCATGATTCTCGACATAAAGACGCAAAGAAATATAAGGTGGGAGACCTGGTCTTGATTCTTAATGATAGTCCCAGCAGCACCGGTACATCACGTAAATTAGAACCTCGATATAAAGGACCATACCAGATTACAGCAGTGCTACCACATGATAGATACCAACTGACAGATATGCCATACGCCCCGAGAAGTCAGAAACCTTACTCAGCTATCTGGGCAGCCGATAGAATGAAGCGATGGATTACACTTAATGCCGAATTCGACGAGGACATCGAAATGGTCAGGACGGACGAGTCTGTGACGCCACGGCAACACTGAACCTTGAGTGAGAAGGAGAGAGGACGCATTCGAAATGCATCATTGTCGTTTAAGTCATCGAAGTGTTGAGTCGCATTTAGTTCGAGCTTTTATTATATTACTTTCAATAAAGAATCAATCATAAATATCGTTAAATCTGTGTATTGTTAAAATTTATTGAAATAGTTTTCCATTTTTTTTTGTTTAGATACTTTTATTTTCTAACGCGAAAATGTAAAAAAAACAATCCCCATGCTATTTTTAAAGGTTTTTTAAAATAGGAAGATAGGTAGTAGATACTCATCCAAGTTTGAGTTTTGTACAGGTATGTTGTCATTTTTGTTGAAATATTAGTAATCAAAGAAAAAATTTTTTTTTTTTCATTAAAAGTCAAATATCAAATATAAGAACAAAACAATCCTCAAAACAGGAAACATGAAACCGTAAAATGATTTTTCTTTCATCTCAATACAGCCACCTATCACAAAGAAACAGCTCTTGAAAAAAGTGAAAAATATCTTGTTCCCTTATTTTTTTTTTACTAGAATAGATGGAAAACAATAAAATTGGATATTAAGTTCTTCGCTCAAATTTTTATAAACTTGATTTTTTACAAAATTAAGCTGAAATTCTGGTATCTTGACGGTCGTATATGAGCTGATTAAGAGAAAACCCATGCTCACTAATTTGTGAGATCGATCTCATGCAATGAACGGTTTTCTCATCTTTTTGCATATCAAACCGAGTTCTATCTCATAAGAGCTTTTAAAATTCAAAATGAGATCGATCTCATCACTGTGTGATCGAGCTCACCATGTGAGATCTAACTCGGTCAGTAAGTTTTTTATTTGCATACGAGGCTAAGAAAGTTCTCAAAAAAGTGAGAAAACAGCTTGAAATCATCTTTTTGCATATGACCCACTTTCTCTTCTTAGGCTTACTAGTTTTTGACAGGAACAGGTAGGTAAAATTTTTTCTTAAAAGAGTTTTTAGTGTAGATTTCCAATCATGAATCCATTTTTCAGCTGAAATAAATTTAAAAACCACCCGTTTTTGACCATAGTATTTTTTAAAATTTGAAATAACTCTTACAAATTAAAATAAAGTGCGATGGAACTGAACTGCATAGTTTATTTTGGTCCGTTGCAAGTAGAAGAGTCCAACAATAATGACTTTACATACCCTCATTCAAAAAACCTTTGTAATTTTTGTCTATTTATTTATTTATTATTGGTGAAGTCGTTCTCCTTGCTCATCACAGTATGCCGAAAAATGCAGTTGAGGATTTCTCAAAAAGTAAAAAAGATATTGGAACGGTTAAAGCTGAATTTTGAAGATTAAGATTAATAATTTCAGAAACCTGTACAATTAAAAAAATCAATTCGCAGAGTAAAATAACCCCAAAAACGGATTTGGGTTCAACATGAAAAACTACCCTTCAACTCTTACTTAGTCGTGTCGAAACCATTGTAAGGCCCATTTCACACATGCCCGGCAACCGGTTAGTCGGCATCGTTTACCTGGTTTCTCAACAAGTGAACCGGTTCGGCATGTGTGAAAGCTTCCAAAAGATCCTTAACCCAACGCCTGGTTAGTCGGTACCGGGTACCCGGTTGCCGGCTATGTGTGAAATGGCTCTAAGCCTGTAATATTTTTAAGTCATCAAAATAAAAATTTAGTTACAATCCCTTCAATTTTTTTTTGCCACTGAGAGCAGACCGAAACCAAACGAGATACCGATACTGATATTGATATACGATACATACGCGATACCAATACCGGATACCGATAAAGGTACAAAGGAAAAAATAAAACAAATAATTACGATGATTCTCTTATCACAATCAATTATTTTGATGAGAACCTGTGATGGAAGGATATACAGTAACAAGGTGAAAGTATGCTTATTAAATGCACCCAATTCGCCATCTTGGTATTTCTGTGACGTCACAATTATCTTTATAAGTGAGTGACAGCATTAAAGTACTCACTTTGACATTAGCTGTTTCCCATAACGAGCTCGAGCCTTGCGCGTGTTTTTAGTGATAAAATTAAAACAAAAACTCTGTGAAAACTGAAATGAAAATTTAGTTTTCATTTCACAGATCGAGAATAATTGACCCGCCCTATTAATTAACTGCAATTTGTAATGTATGTATTTCCTTCGTTCCACATCAATAATTGAGATTAACTGAATTTTGTTGACAAACAAAATTGAATAATTCATTTTACTTCTTAGGAAGCAAATATTATTACATACCTCTACCATTGCAACATAAGCATAATCAAAACTTCAAGAGATAAAAAGAAACATCTTATCTTTCTATTGAAACAAAAAAAGCGCATCTACGATATAATGTAAGGAAAAAATCTGTGTGCTGCTTTTCTACCCACATAATCGAGCATTAAATTTAACAGTGCCCACCGCAAAAATGACTTCTGGAACTCTGCCAGCTTTTATCGACACTTGAATCCTATTTACCTCTTTCGTATAAGCTCCTTCCTTTGCTACTTTTGTTTAATGTTTATTTCTTCCTTCAATATGTTCCGATTCTGCATGCTTCACTATTTTTACTATAAGCTCTTTTCATTCTGGCTATTTAATTTTCTAAAGGGAATGCACCGGCTTTGATTTTTCTCTAAATATTCTTGTAGCTCACTTTTATGTTCTGTTAAAAATAGATGATTTTGGCACAATTTTAAAGAATTTAAGTCAAATCCTGCTCATGAAGGTTAGATTAGGAGGGGTGTGCACAGCACAGAGGCTGTTGCGTACACGGGGGCCTGTTGGTCCATTGTGATCCCCTTACAAAAAAGAAAGCAGAGATGCTCCTAAACTAATGATTCAGATAGACTGGCTTATTTACGAACCAGCCTGTGCTCTCTATTAATTTTCTCATATTAACTATTGAGACCTGCGCTAGATCGTCCAGTGCCGAGATTCAGCTAATTCGAAGCCGCAGGGAGTGAGTGAGATGAGTCACTTTTCGTCGAAAATCGATTCAGTTAGCAAAAGGGAGTGAGTGAGCGAGTGAAATGAAATGTCAGATTACTCGCCAGATATTTCCGCAGTGACTTGGTGTATGTGTTGGTAAATTTCTAGTTTTGGATAGGTATGTGTGCTTTTCTCCAGAATTCCTATTCATGGATAGGAAACGAAATAAAAAACAACAACGTAGATAAAAACAACTACCCTTTTATTGATTCTTTAATTTTATTTTATTATCATATGCATATAATTTTTATTAAAATATTCAATTTTTACTAAAAAATATATTTTTCTGTTCTAGTTAGAGAACACAACGAAATGAAAAACAATTTTTATATTTAATAAAAGAATATTTATTTTTGAGTTTTAAAGCTTCCGATCCCTTACCACTGGTGGGGGGAAATCTTCAGTTGTACGAAGTGACACGTATATTAGAACTGAAACTTAATGAGATCGAATGATCTCTTTTTATAATAATTAAATGCTAACGCAGCAAATCTTAGTTTGACTGCGAATGATGCAATGATTCATATTGCTCTTTGAAAAGAAATATTTTGGTATCCATTGGATACTCCCACACAAGTTGCTGAAGGCAAAAAGTGCTGATATGCAATTTAATGTAAGTGATATCGGATATGATCATCCGCTATGAAATGCAATTATGAATCATTGTTAATCAACTACGTTCATTGTTAATTTTAATTGAAGTTAAAGTCAAGTGTTTGTGGGGGCGCACAAGTAGGCTCTGATATAACATATATATATATGTATATTAAATAAATGTATATTCTATTCACTTTCAGCACTTTTAAACTTTTTATTTCTCAAGGGTAAAACTCACATTAAACTTTAATTATGACAAAAAAAATAATAGAAACAAAAGATACTCCAAACTCCATTATTAAAGATTCCAATGTTTACATTGTTGTATTTGTTGTTTCATTTCGTTTTGCGTAACGAGTGTGACAAGGAGGTAGAATTTAGCTCTTTTTTATTTATTCTTTGTCTCATGTTCGAAACTAAATTCGAGCTTACTCATTTCACTTAAATAGCTGAATCACTTTTGCGAGTGAAGTGAGATGAGTCGGCGAGTAAGGCGAGTCATCTCATCTCACTCGCTGAAATAGCTGAATCTCGGCACAGTTCTCCAACAAACCTGTTTCCCAAGTAACGGAGGCGGCTTGGTTGAAGGTTTGGACAATCGCAGAGCAGGTGTTTAATGGTTTCTATTTCTTCTACATCCTGACAGCTCCTACAACGGGTGAGAGTACACCCTATCTGGTGGCCATTGTGCCAATTAGAGTGAGATCTAGAATCTCTTCCCTGTTTTTGTTCCTAAATGTTGGGTGATTGCCCTTATTACATAACATAAGGTTTGAACAGAGAATGTATTCAAAAATCGACTCACCTCTTTTATTGACATCCCTACCTCCCCATTGAATGTGGTGGGCGTGCGTTGGCATCGCATCCCAACACCAAAGGTGTCCCTCTTGCTATGGTGTGTCCCACAAGGTCGCGGACTGTTTTTGATGGTGGGTTTTCCTCTTCGTACGGCATGTACGTTGACGCCAAGACGAAGTTACCTTCCTTGGACTCAACTCTGATTGCCACGTTGTCCTTGTTGCTGTAGCTAGATAAAAAGAAAGCATTAATTGACTTTCGCTAGAATACAACTTCTTATTTCACATTCTGACGTGGAGTGGAACAGGTTATAGTTTTTTGACCTCAATCCTTGTACCTGATTCTTACGAATCCATGGTTCTTGGATTAAGGCCACATCCACGGCCTCCTGAGACATGTAGAGCATTAGGTCGTGCGTAGCTGCTTTAGCGTGATACAAATTAATTTGCACCACCAGCAGCTTTTGACTCCCCTTTGCTAACATGCCTCCTTACCTTTACGGTTCCGAGACCATAGATTTAGATTAGATTTCTTGTCAATCATCAACAAGAGGTCCTTCCCTTCCCCTCTGAGACTCTTCTTGGAATGAAGAAGTTTCCATTCTAGTATGGGCAGCTCCTTATTCTGTTTCGCCAGCAGTTTAATCACGGATGCATCCTCATGCATGGCAGGAGGAGGAATCCATATATTAATCTGCTGGCGAAGTGGCAGAGCTGTGACGGGAAAAACCCCAAGAGATGCCCCCTCCCATAGTTCGAGAATATTGGTGATTTTGTGAGTGAGGAACTCCAGGGATTTCTGGTCCTCACAGCAAACCACTTTTACTCCCTTTCGCCAACCAGCCCCATTAAAGGTGTAGTCCTCAGAACTATCATCCTCGGATGTCACCATCATGGCTTTGATGATTTCATTTTCCACAAGTAACCAATTTTTTGCAGTGATTTTCCCATCCGGGTCGTCTCGACTTATTATGGCCACTTGTAGATCGATCGGGGTGGTGTCAAAACTGTTGGTTTTAAGCTTTTTATAACCTTCAGTCTTGGTTGCCTCCTCCGGTCTTGCCCTCTTAGATGAGCCTGGATTCGTCCCAGAAGAGTTGCCTACCTGTGCTTTCTCGTTCCTTTTCAGGTTCGATGAAGCGTTGGCCTGCTGTTTCTTGCTGGAGGTCTCCAGTTTCGTCTTTGAGCCGGTACTAGCGGTAGAGTTATTGTCCGCCTGTTCATGGTTTATCTTGTTAGGGAGAGACCTAGATGCGGCAGCAATTACTTTTTCGCTGTCTGGCTTTTAAGCGTTCAATAGTGGTTGGAAGGAAACAATGGGTGCAGTGGCGGTCGTTGCCGACTGACGTTCATAGTTCCTCACCAATTTCCTATGCTTTTTCAAAAGGGCCTTATCTCTCGAACTGAGAGTATTTGGGTCCTTTTTCTCAGAAGCACTCACGAATCTTTTAGAGGATCTGTAGTTACTGCGTTGCCTCGAAGCTTTGAGGGGTGCAGTAGGCTTCAGCGTGGTCTTTTCTTGACTCGAGTCTTGCAACAGCTCGTCCTCGGTTTAACTTCCTATAGAGGGAGGTCTGTTTGAGGTCTACCTCCCTTCAGTAACTAAGCTATCTAGAGCGGGAAGAAAAGATTCTGCAAGGTTGAGCGCATTCGGTTGTCTAGTTAAGACGGGTTTGGTCGGGTTTTCTACATTTTTTGTCACTGGCGACAGCCGTGACTTCTGTCGATACTTGAGCGTATATCCCCGCTCGGATTTCATTATTTTTTAAACTTTCCATGACCCATTCATTTATTTGTTTTGGATAAACATACCTGTTTTTGTTTGGTTTTTCTTAGTTGTATGCCCCTGCAGCTGGATTGCTGGAGGGTCATATCGTAAGCCCCCTCGCCAACGCCAAGGCGAAAACCACGAGGAGGAGTTGTGTATAGTTTTGCAGGAAAAAGCTCTATGTAATACATTCTGTAGGTGAAACAAGTTTTCTTCCTAGATAATTTGGGCAGAAATACAAGCCCGTTTTACAAGAAATAAATATTTATGAAATAGTATCCTGAGTCATCTGTTTTTTTACTCCTTAGGTAAGGGAAGTCAACCCGATGGCTATGCAAGGATATGTTCTAGGTGTTCTATGAGGAATCGACTGTCTTTAGAACAAATCCTCTCGACTTGATAGGTAGCCTTAGATTTTTTATGTATGTGTTGGTCTATGTCTCTCAATGACAATTTTCCACTTGAAGAGACAAAAAGTTTTTTTTTTGTATAATTTTCAAAAGTGCAGACAGAATAGTTTTTCAAAAGGAAAATAATCTTTAAGATTGTATATGAGAGACTCGGAAGGACCTTAAAGATCAAGAACATGTGCTGTCAAAAATAGCAAATAGCGTACCGGTAATGTTTCTTCTTTTACGGCAATTACTTGCTTCTTTAATGGTTAGTTACCTACCTATCAACTGTTATTTTTTTTTTCTGTACGCCAAATTTCTTTTCCATTTTTCGCCGTTGAACGAGCAATTTCCGGAAAGGAAAATGTCAAAGTTTAGTATAGGACCATTCAAAGAGTACACTCCCACTCCCACACCCTCTAGTTTATTTTAAAATGACTGCAAATATAGACACGTAGCTTTGACATTAACTTTGTGTGTGTAAAAGTGCAAAGTGGGTGGATGTAAGATTGTCATTTTTCGGTTGCAATATTGCTGCGGCTGTCACTGTCATCTTTTGTGGATAAAAGAAATTTTCAACTGCTTTAGGGATTTAGTCAAAGTGATGTAATTTAAGCATGATTTTTCTAACGAAGCAACTTAATTTTCGTTTTTTTTTTCAACCAGAATCTGGATCCCATGTTGGCCCTTATTCTCTCTCTTGTTGGATTTTGATTGAAGAACTGTAGGTAATGAGACTGCATGGATAAAGTTTTTGTCTTGGTTATGAGATCAGAAAACTAATTATTTTAACTATAAATATTGTTATTAGGAAATGATATCATGTGTAAAAATCTAAATAAAGGGTGATTTTTTAAGAGGTTTAGAACTTTAAAAAAAAAAAAAACACAAAAAATTCGAAAAAATGAATGAAATATTTATTTGAATCGATAGTTTGAACCTTGCAATTTAATGTTTAAAGATAATTTCATGCAAATGTTGACCGCGGCTGCGTCTCAGGTAGCCCATCCGCTGAGTCCAATTTTGGCATACTCTTTCACACATATCGGCCGGTATCTCACGAATGAATGCATGGATGTTGGCTTCCAGTGCGTCAATCGAAGCGGGCTTGTCCCTATAGACATTAGCCTTGACATACCCCCACAAAAAATAATCTAATGGTGTCAAATCGTACGATCTAGGCGGCCAATTGACCGGCCCGAAACGTGAAATTAACTGTTCACCAAACTCGCCTCGCAATTGCGCCATTGTTTCGCGTGCTGTGTGGCATGTGGCACCGTCTTGTTGAAACCACATATCATGCAAGTCAAGAACTTCCATTTCGGGCAAAAAAAAAGTTTGTTATCATCGCTCGGTAGCGTTCACCATTGACAGTAACGCTGCGATTCGCATCATCTTTGAAGAAATATGGCCCAATAATGCCGCCGGCCCATAAACCGCACCAAACAGTGGCTTTTTCGGGATGCATTGGTAGCTGTTGCAATGCTTCTGGCTGATCTTCACTCCAAATGCGGCAATTATGCTTATTTACGTACCCATTCAACCAAAAATGAGCCTCATCGCTGAACACAATTTTTCGATAAAAAAGCGGATCCTCGGCCAGCTTTCCAAGAGACCATTCACCAAAAATTCGGCGTTGTGGTAGGTCGGCTGGCTTTAGTTCTTGCACCAGCTGTATCTTAAAAGGCTTTACGCCCAAATCCTTCCGCAAAATTTTCCACGTAGTGCTGTAACAAAGGCCTAACTGCTGGGAACGGCGCCGAATCGACATTTCGCGGTCTTCTGTCACACTAGCTGATACGGCCGCAATATTTTCTTCACTACGCACAGTACGTAAACGTGTTGGTGGTTTAATGTCCAACAAAGTAAATTTGGTGCGAAATTTGGTCACAATCTTCCGAATAGACTGCTCAGAAGGTCGAGAATGCCGACCATAAAATGGAAGCAGCGCGCGATGAACATTTCGAACCGAGCACGAATTTTGATAGTAAAATTCAATAATTTGCAAGCGTTGTTCATTTGTAAGACGATCCATGGTTAAATTGCAAACCAAACTGAAGCTGTTTGACAGTGACACAAGGTATTAAACACACGTCAGCTGTCAAAACCAGTGTTGCCAAAACCAAACCAGCTAAAAAATCACCCGTTACAAGTTGATCAAATTTCAAAACTTCAAAATATCGCTGAGACCAAATTATTTGTTGGAAAAGCTGATTTATTCAGACCTGAAGGCTTTGGCGGATACAGGGGAGTCATGGGGTCATAAGCTGTTGGCAAGAGTTGATAGAAAACTAGTGTTTGTATGAAGATTTTAAAGCCACACAATAAAGTAAATAAGCAACTTAAAATTTTTGTCCATACAAATGAAGCACTGAAGTGTTCGATGGGAAATAAAAACCCGAGCAGCCATTAGTTTTTTGACATTTGAATAACATTCCTCAGTGCGCTCTGGGGTAGGGAACATCGAACAAACCTAATATTTTTCGTAAACTCGATTTTTTTTTACTGCAAAATTGCACCGCAGCGCAGTCCGCAGATGATGTTTTCGAACATGTGACTTTAGCAAGCTGCATTATGGAACACATTTCCTATGCAGTAAGTCTTTTTTTATATTTTCGAGCAGAAGACTTTTGCAGTTTGCGTTTGAGAACATTCTGCAATATTTGATGCAGAGGACATTGTAGAAAACGGCCTTTAAATGGCAAGGCCGTTGGCCAAATTATCTTGTCTCAGCTAAGGAAGAAGCTGAAATTTACTCGAACTCGAACGTCAAGTGTGGGAATAGGAACTCATCGATGTGCCATTATGTTTCCGAAATTTGAGGGAATTCAAAAACACTGTAAAGACACCTTGCTAGAGCCACAAACACTGTAAAGACACTTTGCTAGAGCCTCAAACTGTAAAATCATTTCCCAAAGTTCCAAAATACCCGCTGTTCCAGACAGTTATGAAAGAGGTAATTACCTTTTTTCTTCAAATCCATCCATTCACATTGCTCTGTGTGACTAGGCGTGTAGAGCGGTATGTAGTGTACTCCAAATTTCTGTAGACCTCATCAAGGTATTGGCGGAGGAATTTCATATGACTGCCGAATTTGTGTGATGAAACCAGATATTCATATTTTGCGTCCAGACCTGCATCCAAAAAAAATCGGTTTCACAATAACCTAAAACACCAAAACGGGATAGAATGTGTGATGGTCTTAGAACCGATCCTAAATATTTTCATGTACAAACAAATTTGCATTTTTTTTCAATTGGATTATCACAACAACACAAATGAAAGAAAAAGCCTGACAAAGCACGAGGCCTGGCCTGAGCCTGACAGAGGCGTAAAAAGCCTGACGCGTCAGGCTAAATCCTGACGGCTGGTAGTCCTACTTGCAGCTCAAAATGGTTTATAAAAGAATTACAAATATTCAGAAATACTAAAACTAACTTTATAGGTGCAAAAGTCCAAATCAGTTGTCGACTACACTATATACTCTTCTATTAGGAGGGAGCTTCATGCTAAAACAAATGCCAGTTATCATTGTGAAGAGTGAAATTCGTGTTAGTCCTAAAAAATTTTGGGATTTTGTTAATGTAAAAAAAAGACAAATACTTTCCCAGCTTTGATGACCTATAAGAAACCTAATATCTTTGATAATAACTGTGATAACACCTGTAATAACACCTGTGATAACATCTGTGGTAAAAACTGTGATAATAGTTATTTAAAAACTATATCTACGTTTTTCCAACTTGATGTTGCTATACCAATAATTGACGAAAACGAAATCAAAGCCCATGTGTGCAAGCTTAATGATTCTACATCCTATGGACCTGACGAAATACCATCCTTCATTGTCAAACTTTATATTTCTGTCCTAGCAAGTCCTTTGTCCTTTGTTATTTCGCCACATCAACATGGATTTATGAAGGGTAAATCTACCGCAACCAACTTGGTGGAGTTTTGCTCGGATGTCATTGAAAAAAAGATAGAGGAAGTGTACCGATTATGGAATACCAAAATATGAACTCAATTTTAAACACAAAAACATTAAATTTTTTTAGGTCTTTTAAATAGATCTTGATAAAAATACTATAAACTTACTTTTAAACAAAAGTAGAACTTTAACAAATAATAAAACAAAATTTTATAAATTAAAAGGTAAAAAAACACAAAATGAGCACATATCAAAAAGTGACCCTAATATGGACCACTAAGGATTTCCCCATAATACACGTGGTAATTTAATTTATGTGCAGAAAACACAAATAATATTATCAATGAGATTCTGTGGCAGAGCAATAATGAATGCAAGAGGTCAAAAGGTATTGAAAAATTTGAAACAATGTGTATGGGTAACATGAAAATTTTTTGCAGCTTTCTTGAAACCCATTTCTTTTGACTTGACGGCTGCTATGGCTTTCACCATATCCGCCTTGTCCCGGACGTTACGCTTTTTCTTTTGGTGTCATCTGATTAATTACAAGACAACCTATGTACAGTTTTAAACAAATATTTTAGGTGGTTCCCAATATGGAATACTATTCCATATTAGGAAAACTATTCAATATTCAATGTGAAATACTATTCCATATTAGGAACATGCTGATATTCCATATTAGGAACATGAAGACTGACTTAACTATGTAAAAATTTATTTATTATTTAACTGAGCTCACCTAAATAATTTAAGTTATCCCAAAGATTGAGCTTTTTCCTAATAACACGGGACAAAAACTATGTTTAAGCTTGAACCGATAAAAAAATATAAGAAAAATAATCTCTCAATAATTTGTTACGCACTTTACCAAAACACTTCTTTCGACAACTGCTCATGTCTTCAAAGATCACCTTCCACAAGGATAATAACAACGAATGTGCGCATGAAAAGAAAGCTTTACCTGAAATAAGCAGGTAAAAATATTACGTAGTTTTCAAAATATAGCACTATTCCATATTAGGAGCGTATTCCATAATTGGTACACTTCCTCTACAAAAACGTTATTTCGCCACATCAACATGGATTTATGAAGGGCAAATCTACCGCAACCACTTGATGGAGTTTTGCTCGGATGTCATTGTTAAAACCAAAATGGATTTCAAACAGACGTCGCATACTTGGATTTTTCAAAAGCGTTTGACAGCGTTAATCATGGTTTACTTTTAAAAAAGCAAATGACCATTGGGCTCCCTAAATGGTTTCTAGTTTGGTTGGAGTCATACTTATGTTGCAGATCACAGTTTGTCTATTTTAAAAACAAAACATCAAAAAAGATAATATTCCGGGGTTCCTCAAGGAAGCCATTTAGGTCCCTTTCTATTTATATTGTTTATAAATGACTTACATAGTGCAATCAAATATTCTTATCTCCTTATATTTGCAGATGACGCTAAGCTTCGCTTATCTTACAAAAATAATGATGACTATAAACTGCTGCAAATGGATTTGAATAGTGTTTCCCATTGGTGTAGTGTCAATGAAATGGAACTAAATGTATCAAAGTGCATGTGTATGTCTTTTTCACGCAAACTTGTGCCCTTCTTTAATATCTACATATTTCCTGTGTAGTCAACCACTTAAAAGGGTTGATAGTTTTTGAGATATTTGCGTTATAATGGACCAAAAATTAGACTGTAACAAACATATTGATCACATTATTAATAAAGCCAAATGCATGTTGGGATTTCTTTGTCGGTTTTCAAAAGAATTTCGAGACCCTTACATTTAAAAAACTTTATACTGCTCTCTTGTGCGATCAAAAATCGAATACTGTAGCAGCGTTTGGAATCCGAGTTATCAAACTATTATAAATAGACTGGAATCTGTGCAAAAACGATTTCTCATTTATGCGCTTCGCCATCTTCCGCGGAACGTAAGCACTCATCTAATGTTATTGATTTTAATATTTCAAAATATTGTTTAAAAAAAGAACTTTATAGATCTCTTCAATCTCAAAGCTAATAATTTGTAAATTTGTAGCTAAATAAATAAATAAATAAATAAAATACTCACGAAAGTACCACTGACATCTCGCTTTTGTCTGATTATATCAATCACGTAAGCGTAAGCGAGTAATTGGACGGCCTTTTGAAAGATTGTGCCCCTAGTGTTGACGTGAGAGATTCTTTTAAAAACGATGTTGAAGAAATCGCAGTACAGCACGACGCGTCGGTCGTATACTCGTTTGATGTGTGTGCTGACTTGCGACTTACGAGTCATCATACTCATGAACATGAGAACTCACAAACATTTTGGTTATGTTGACTCTGTTTGTTTGAACTCACTTTTTTCAAGTGACTTTTCGATGTGCTTGAGCATTATAATCAACTCATTTTATTCTCTGGTACAGACTTGATTCTAACCTTTATTCGCTCGTGAATAATTCTTGCCATTAGTTTAAAAAAAACGGAAATATCAGAATACCACGCTAATTGGGGGCATTCTTAAGATCACCTTTATTTGGCAACTTAACAATCATATCATCCTTCCAGTCCCTGGGATAGGTTTCGTTTTCCCAAACAGTTTGGGTCAACCGATAAAGAAAACTAGCCATTATGACGGCATAAGCTTTCAGAAATTCAGCTGGTATTCCATCAAGTTCAGCTGCCTTATTGTTTTTGAAGAGATTTCGATTTCTGCTACTGAAGGGGATTCAATGTCAATACCGCTCTTTCTCCTTACTGATATAATCCTTCTTAACCCCTGTGTGTCGAGAATCATCATCATCATCGGCATGTGTCCTGTAACCCCGGCAGGGGCATATGGCGTCAACAAAACGTCTCCATCCTTCACGGTCTGCTGCAAGGTACTTTAGCTGTGGCCACGTCTTTCTCGGGGATTCTGCTTCCGCTAAGACAGTTGATTTCCATGTTGTTCTTAGTCTTCCAACCCGCCGCGCACCCTGAGGATTCCATTCAAAGGACTGTTTTGCAATTTCATCGTTTGGTTTCCTCAGTGTGTGACCAATCCAACGCCATTTACGCTTTCTTATGTCGACGTCCAGCCGCTCTTGACTTGGCCTGCGCCACAAATCCTCATTTGATATTATTTGTGGCCAGCGAATCTTTAGAATGTGGCGAAGACAGCGATTCACAAAAAACCTGCAATTTCTTCGAAATGATAGACGTGACTTTCCAGGTTTCACAAGCATATAACAGCACGGATTTGACATTGGATTCGAAGAATCTCAACTTAGTGCGTAAAGAGATTTGACTGAATTTCCAAATTGGGGACAGAGTACCGAAGGCAGCACGAGCTTAACTTATTCTACTTTTAACGTCCAGATCCGTATCACCGTTTGCAGAAACTATTCTGCCAAGGTAGTTAAACTATTCCCAGTGTTCCCAGATTGGTGGTTTTTCCAACCAAAATGGTTGGAAAAAATGCCTTTGGTGGGAAAAATGGTGGGAAAATATTCATAGTGGGATTTATGGTGGGAAAATATTTCAATGATCTCTTTTTTGGTGGGAAAAACCACAATTCACTATTACCTGCCTATCTTCGAGTTTTATGACATATAATGATTTGGCACTAAAAAACAGAAACTTTCAAAAATAATTTTTTTTGAATACCACACAAATGAGGTACCAAAAATCAATGAAACCTACTAGCTGACCTTTTATAACCGTTAAGTGACCTTTCAACTGAGATGCTGACATTTTTTTTGTAACCTTGAAACGAAGTTTAACTGAGCAATTATTGAAAATAGTTGATCTTGTCATGATCTAGTGATCTTTCGGATCGGTATACATTTTTTGTGAATATTCCACAAATGAGGTGGCAAAAATCGTGCATGACATTAAGAAACTTTAACTCTTGATTACAAGTTTTCTAGGGCTGATTAATTTCTAGAACAAGTTGACTTTCTTCACCAATTACTGACCAATTAGATGACATACTTTTTTTTCGAATATGAAGTACCAAGAGTGCAGCGCCAAAATTCTTCTTTTTTATATCTAGGAAATATTTGTAGCAGAAAAAGTTATGGTGGTTTTTTTTTCCTCCCAGTACAAAAATGGTGGGATTTTTTTTGGAATTTGGTGGGATTCTAGAAATCTCATCTGGCATCACTGACTATTCCACTACTTCAACTGGCGTCTCCTGTAAAACAATACGCCGCTGTGTGGAGCGGCATGTGAGCATTATTTTTGTCTTTTTGCTGTTTATTCTTAGACCACTCGATTCTCCCTTCACTTGCAGTGCTTGTCACATCCTGTTCAGCCCACTGATGTTATTTACCAGTAGACATATGTCATCAGTATAGTCTTAATGACTGAGCCTTTCGAACGGTCTCCATTGAATGCCCTGTCTCTCATCTGTACCAACACTGGCCGTCAATACGTCATCCATCGCCAGCAGGAAGAGAATTGGCGATAGAACATCCCCTTGTTTCACACCCTGTTGCAATACGAAGGAGTCGAATAGCTGCCCATTGTGCAAAACAAAATACCTTGCGTTGTTGTAGGACTCTTTAATAATGGCAACAATTTTTGGTGGAATTCCTCAACCAAGCAACAATCTCCATATACATTCTCGACTGACTCGATCAAAGGCCTTCTCAAAATCCATAAACATGAGGTAAGGCGGTGATTGAAATTCCATCGACTGCTCGAGGACGATACGCAGGGTGTTGATATGGTCGACACACGATCGACCACTGCGGAAGCCAGCTTGATGCCTCTTGAGTGTAGACTCGATTCTATTCTTTATTCGCTCGAGAATGATGGTTGCCATTAGTTTTGGGAAAACGGACAAAACGGTGATACCACGCCAATTGTTGCAATTCTTTAAGTCACCTTTCTTTGGCAACTTACCAATCACACCATCCTTCCAGTCCCTGGGATAGCTTTCGTTTTCCCAAATGCTTTGTATCAGCGGATGTAAAATACTAGCTGCTGTTACGGGATCGGCTTTCAGGAATTCAGCTGGTATTCCGTCCGGGGTTCGCTGTCAATACCTCTATAGGAACTGCGCATCTCGTTAAGGCGGGGCACTTCAGCACTCTGCTCAACGAAATTCTCATTTAACAGGGCACAAAAATCTGTCCTTCCATCTGCGTAGCTGATCCTCAATTGATACAAAAATTGTTCCATCCACATCCATTATAGGATGATTCGTGTTGCTTTTTTTCCCGATCACGTCTTTGGCTATTTGGTACTATTCCCGGATATCTCCTCTTCTGACCTCACCCTCTTGTCACGTCTCACACAACATCTTATGTGCAATGCGGTACTCTCTTCGCAAGTCAGCCTTTCGTTGAATATCTGCTTCGGCATTTATTTGAATTTTCAACGATTTACGAAGTTCGATCTTATCCCAGGTGTCTTGGGATATCCAAGAGTATCTACGTCTCGTTCGCTTGGGTACAGTTTCGGATCCAGCCTCCATAAAAACACTTTTAATTTCACCCCACATCTCATCAATTGTTGAATGCTGGATTCCGTTTAGTAATGAATTTTGAGCTCCTTGCTGCATCCTGCGCTGGTTTTTGTACGGCAGCGGTTCGTATTTTGAGACTCATCAGAACCAAATGGTGGTCGCTTCCCACATCGGCATTTCTTATACTCCGGAAATCACACATAGACTTCCTCCATCGCTGCTGAATCATGATATGATCAATTTGGTTTTCGGTTTGACCATCCGGATGGACCCAGGTAATTTTGTTGCACGTCTCATGCTTAGATACAGTCCCACCTATCACAAGACGATTCGCGTTACAAAAGTCGACAAGCAAGTCACCATTTTCATTCCGTGACCAAAAGCCATTTCTTCCCATCACGCGTTCCAGTCCGTAATTGTCTGAACCGACTTGGGGATTAAGGTCTCCCATAACGACTATGATGTCGGCTTTGTAGATGAGTGTAGAACGCGGTTTTGTCTTCCTCGGTCGAGAATACCGCTGGAAAAATGTCATTGTCCATGCATGGACATACTTTCACCTTTAATGGTTCCTGATACTTAAAGAGAGCAATGTGTTAAATAAATTGTTGATGGCTATATAAAAACACAAATTTAGTCAAAATTCTTTAAAAAAATAAAGTGATATTCAAATCTACCGTGTTTTGGACCCACTTCAACGAACTTCAAAGAAGCTTCTATTTTACTATTATTTCTTGTGTTAATAATTCACCATTCCCGGTTATTTACTAAGCTCAGCAAGAACAAAACATATGTCTACATTTATTTTACCCTAAGACCTATCAAAAACGCAATAAAGATTAAAATAATTTATTTATAAATAGCTAAGCAAAGCATCATAACGTCGATTCTCTATGTTTCTGTCTGCACTTCTTGCATCACTATATTCAAGATGAGGTATGTTCATTGTTCAGGAAGGTATACATGTAGATCTACTTGTAAAAAGCCCTCAATGAGAAAGAGCACTTTTGCTGTTTCTGTTGTTTCTACTTTAGCTATCTTCCTGCAGTTTCTAAATGCCAATGGTAATGACGGCAAAGATGACGTTAAGACAAATTTACATTGTTCTCTGGAAGGTATACTTGATATGACGTACGACAGGTAAGTATACTAGAAACCTCAAGACTTTCAAATGTCTACCAATTGAAGGGACATTTACTGCCCTTCATTATTTGTCTTTGTCATGCACAAGATTTACGTAGGTACATACCAACTTATTTTGAGAGAAATTAAAGCAAACCTAACCAACATGAGCAACGATGACAAGGGAGAAGTATTTGACAAGGACGATAACTATAATAGTAGAGTGCAGGACACGACGAAGAGGTAAATAAAATTAACTTCGTCTAATTATTTCTGAATGAAACAGTTTCATTAATGGAAGAAAATGCAGTAAATAAGTAGATGTCGTTTTGGGTTGGATATTTGATTTGATGGAGTAGTTCCTTAACATGAGACTCTTGAAGGGTAAGTAAATCAGATGACCAGTTTCTAGTAAAAGTAAATAACCATCAGAGACATCAATCATGTCAAAGATTGGGTGAATAAAAAACTGAACAACACAGAATTGTAGCAACTCGAAGGCGTATTTAAAGGTCTTTGTTTCTATATCGTGGGCATCGCCTAATACATAGAATATGTAACTCATTTACTGCATATTTATAGTCAGCTGTCATAAGGATAAGTCATTAATTAATTGCCTAGGATGTAGTAGAATCATGATTTGTCATGCAGACGCAGCAATAGCAACACAATAAAGTAGTATGTATGTAAGTCGCTTGAATGAATGAAATAACAGTTTCCTAGGATGCTTACAAGCCCACACTATACCACATATATAATGTAATGCTGTGATGACAGCATTGAAGAAAAGAAGATGAAAAAAATAGGAAACATTATATGTGCTTTGGAACTGCGGAAAGAACAGGGAAAAGGATATAGCGTAGTTATCATGAAAAGTGTCACACTTTAAGGATAATAAATCGCCTATTCTGTCAGAAACAAATTATCTTTGGAATGTTTAAGGAAAAAGAAGTGAATATTTCATGGAGTTTTCCACAAACTGATTTGAAGTGGTTTACATTTCATTTTGTTGGCATGCTTTCTGGTGTGCTAGTTATTGTTTTTGTTTTCAATTTTGTCAGGCATAATGTAGGTATCTATCTAACTAGAAATTATATTGAAGTCTTTCCGTAGATTGGTATAAGGCCTGTGAGTTTAAACCTTGAGATCGAGTGTTGTGCAATCTTGTTTAATTGCTGTTAAAAGTTATTGCTTAGGGCGTTTTCAAGTAAAGCGTCAAGCGTTCTTCGAGTGAAGTAGTCTTTGAGTCTAGAAGTTTTTATTTAACCTCCGCATTTAATTCATTTTAAACAAGCCCTACTCCCGCCTTTTGTTTCAAATCGGAGTGCATTTAACTTGCCAAACAGTTTTTTCTATAAAACATTAATTCAATCGTGGTGAACTGCCCCTAAAAGTGAATTTTCTTTAAATAATTATCGTGAAATCTTAAAATAATTAGAAGCAAACGTTTTAATATCGTATAGCTATACATATTTTTGTTTCTACTCTCGCACTGTGAACAAGAGAACACTTCAACTTCTCTCTAATATATTTCGCCCCCGTTAATTTATTCTCTGTTTCCTTTTCTCCGGGTGAGTGAAACATTTTTAGTATATGATCTGCCTATGAAGCATAATTGGATCTACATTGTATCCCAACTTTGCCTATCATTTTTATATACCTACTGCAACTAATTCAACCTGTGAGCCTTTGAGATACCTACTGCCAGCTATAAAATCAACATTCATCATCGCTTACGCTGCCGTTTCTGTCTGAATAGCAAAAACCTATACCTACCTAACCTCATCTTTACACAACTAAGACAATCTCTTTTTGCTTTCAGACTTACCTTACGGGTGAGTTCATTTTAGTATAGTTCTGCCAAGCAACTTATATTTGGTATTACACCTCACTCTCTTTGGATTTTGTTTTTATTTTTAATTACATAATTCAACATCATTATCTACCATTCATCTCACCACATCAACAAACACTACCTTATCGACAACCTGCGGCTTTGGTTTGTGCATTGAATGAGCAAAAATACAAATAATCTATATTCGGTCCGTGTACACTAAAAACAAAAAAAAAAAACAATAATCAATATTTTTTTTTATCGTGCTCGGCAAAATTAAATATCCTGTGTTAAAAAAAAAAAAATAATTAATAAAACAAAAAAGTAATAACTAACAAAATGGAGAATAATCCTTGTGACTCTAGCAATTGCCTCCTCGATAGTAAATATACTCAACGGGTTGCGTGTCGTGGTCTCTGCAGTAAATCGTTTCACCCTCTCTGCCTTGGCCTTAGCAAAAAATCTTGTGCTCATCTAAAGGACTATCTGAATTATTTTGTTTACCTTTGCGACGAATGTAAAAATATATCGCTCTCCCACGTTCTTCTCGCCGTCAAATGTGTCAGTGACTCAACAAACTCGTTAATAACTGATAACAATCGCTTCCATAAGAATGTGCTTGCACAGTTTCATCACTTTGATGATTTCTCCAAGAGTATTGAAACCCTCGAAAGTTCTTTAGAGACTCTTGCTGCACGTTTCTTCGCCAACCAATCTATTCTGGAAAAACAACTATCGTCAATAGTAAATGTCCTTAATTCGCGGGTTGACCACACCCATTGCCGCTTTGATGATATAAATGGTGAATTACGTTCCACTCTCGTATCTGTTCTTAATTCGTACCCTCTGGAAAATATTTTTGACCATATAAAATCCATCCGGTCGGATCTTGATATGTCTCTACAAAATACCTCTGATTCAGTCGCGTCTGCTTCCCGCCAACTTAACTCTATCCTTCTCGACTTAGTTTCAAGCATCAATAACATCAGTAGCGAGCTAACAGTAACACGCGCTTCTCATATAGACATTATCGACGAAGTAAAAATAATTTCAAGTAAAATAGATGAAATTCCAATAAATGTACAACCAATCGAGCCCAGCTACAACACATCTATTTTCGCTGAGTTAACTGAGTCCGCTCACGCCCGACCTGTCACCCTCTCACTCCCTTCTCCTTCAGTCGAAGATGCTCAGAGTATAATTAATACCACCTGCACCGAATGTCCTGCTACACCTGAGCCTACTATCATAAAATTCGGCAGTACTTGGACTATAAGCGACTGGAATACTAGACTAAACAAATTAAAAAGTCTCAACGAATTCGACCCCTACTATCTGAAAAATATACCTATCAGTGTTGATGATTCATGGATCCGAAATCTTTTTCTCCTTACATATAAGATTACAATTGGAGAATGCCGTAAGATCAACTTATCCAGTTTTAAAGTTTATATTCCCACTAAATACAAATGGTTATTTTGTTCAACTCTTAAGCCTGTATACTTGCAAGGAAAAATTAAAATATCTCGCTGGTTAGATAAGAAAATTATAAATCATCCAAAAGCTTCTGTCATAAATGTATCTTATAAAAAAAATAAAACTGTTAATAGATCTAAGATTAACCTATCCCATACCAAATCTTTTCCTCAACCCAACTCTTCCACCTCTAGATTCCTGAAAAATACCTCGGTCCCCCAACAAAAAAAACGAGTTTCCCCTTACCTTGATACTAATCATAGTCCCTCACCTCCTGTGTATAATAAACCCTTCTCTAGTGGATCTTATGGCAATTTTATTCATTCCCATACCTTAAATCCAGAATCTTCTTCATTCTCTGCTTCTCCTATTTCTAGAACTACTAGCCCATCTTATCCCATCTTTGACCGCCATGTACCTCCTCCAGTTTTCGATCCTATGTTCGCACCCGCAGCTAAACTCACATCTAAATTTGCCGCCTCTGTGTCTACTAGTGATGAGATTGATGGTCGATATGTTATGGCTAGGTTACGCGACAGTAAGCTATATGAAAATGTTCGCTTATATCTCTCCTATCTGTACGACAAGTCTGAAACTGTTTGTATAAATGGTAAGACAAAAATGAATGTCATAGTATCAATCCAAAAAGAAGGCCTTCCAACTGATCCCTTTGCTCTCAACAAAATATATACCCGCTTTCATGAAACCTTTAATATCTCCCCTTCCACGGTCTTAAACGATCTAGCTACATACGCTTCACATCTAAATTCAAAACGTTTGCCTTTCGTCAATAAAAATCATAATCCGAGTCTTTAACTGTAATCCTGTTTTGCAGCCTGTGTCTACTATTAGCCTTTCTCTATATTACCAGAATGTTAGAGGCCTCCGCACTAAGACTTCTAACGTATATCTTAATTCTCAAAATCTTCCTTTCGATATCTTTGCGTTAACAGAAACTAATCTTTGCCCTGATTTTCTGGACAGTGAATTATTTACATCTGATTTTGCTGTCTTTCGTGCGGATGGTCTAAGAAGTGATCTTGGTGTTCTTTTTGCTGTCCACAATCGTTTCAACGCCTCTTTGGTTGATGTCTCAAAATCTCCATTATTTGAATTTGTATGTATTAAATTGTCTCTCCCCAAGAAGTGTCTTTATCTTTTTTGTTGTTATATTCGCCCTTCTCAACCCAGCCTTGTTTATCAACAATTCGTTGATTCAATCAGTTCCTTGATTGAAGGAGCTACTTCTAACGATGATTTTACTATCCTCGGTGACTTTAACTTACCTGATTTGAACTGGTTACCATCAGAAGATGAAACTTGTTTTGTTCCCTGTAATCCCTCTTCGGAAAAAGAAATTATCTTCACAGATGGTCTACTTGAATCAGGCCTATTCCAAGTAAGTGGCATTTACAACAACTTAAGAAGACAACTTGACCTCGTTTTCTCCTCGGACCCATTTAACTGCTCTGTCTCTAACAGCTTCCATCTTCTTTCTACCCTCGATCAATATCATCCTCCTTTATCTATTATCTTCTCTCTTTTTGAAAGCATTCCAGCTATAGAATCTGAAAACTCCGCCTACTTCAACTTTCGCAAAGCCAACTTTAATCAACTTAATACCCTTCTTACCAATATTAATTTCAACCTATTTATCAACCTCAATACCCCTATTCATATTGCCCTTTCCTTCTTCTACACCTCCATTTTTGCATGCCTTACACAATGTGTTCCTTATACGGTACAAAAAAACTATGTAGCATCTCCTCCCTGGTACACTAAAGAGTTGAGAACTCTCCGTAATACTAGAAATAAATTATGGAAAATTTACTTGAAATCCCAGACGCCATTAAATTTTTCTCATTACCAAAAAGCTTCTTCTGACTTCTCCACCCTATCCCAATTTCTCTACCAGTCATACCTTAATCAAATGCAGTCCTGTCTAATCTCGGAACCAAAACGTTTTTACCAATTTATAAACGTCAAAAGAAAATCCGATGGTCTTCCTCCAACGTTCGATTTCCTAGGCACTTCTTCCTCCGACGCGAAAGTAATTTCTAACCTCTTCGCTACCTTTTTTAGTCAGTCTTACATCAATGTTCCAAATGAACCTGATCTAGAATACCACAGGTTTCTGTCAAATAGCCCACACACGTCCCTCGTTTCTCTAAACATTAATTCCCTTACCGTCTGTGAGAAGTTAAACTCACTAAAAGATGACTTTTCGCCTGGCCCTGATGGCATCCCAGCAATTTTTCTCAAAAAATGTGCTAATGCACTTTGTGAACCCCTGACTAATCTTTTCCAACTCTCGGTTTCTCAAGCAATTTTTCCCTCTCAGTGGAAAGAATCGTTCATTTTTCCAATATTCAAAAAAGGTTGCAAGAGCCAAATCTCAAACTATCGACCAATTGCTAAGCTTTCCGCTATCCCCAAGCTCTTTGAAAGCATAGTATACGACACTCTCTATTTTCACTATAAGTCAATTGTTTCTCCACTACAGCACGGTTTCTTAAAGGGTAGATCCACCACCACTAATCTAACCCAATTTGTCACCATGACTCTTTCGGCACTGGAAAAAGGCTGCGATGTCGATGTTATTACTACTGACTTCAGTAAGGCATTTGACAAGATCAATCACCAAATAATTTATTTGAAACTTAATGCCTTTGGTTTCCCACCACTGTTTATTCAATGGGTGAAATCTTACCTAGAAAACCGCATATATAGAGTTGTTTTTAGAAGCGCGGTATCCAACCCAATCTTTGCCACTTCAGGTGTTCCTCAGGGTAGCCATCTTGGCCTGCTCTTATTTGTGCTTGCCATTAATGACGTGAGTAGAATAATTTCCTTCTCAAATCTCTCAATTTATGCGGATGACATAAAAATAGTAAAATTTATCTCGTCTTCTCAAGATTCTTCCCTTCTCCAACTTGACCTCAACACTTTTCTGACATGGTGTAATAAAAACTTCCTGGAACTGAATGTAGATAAATGTCAATGCATGACTTTCTCCCGAAAACGGTCACCTTCACATCCTCGAACTTACCATTTTAGTAATGTATCTGTCCCTATCGTTTCCTCTATTCGTGATCTCGGGATAGTATGCGATAAAGAGTAAAATTTCCGTTTGCATATTAATACTATTATTTCAAAAGCAAACTCTTCCCTTGGGTTTATCAAACGGTGGTCAAAAGAATTTTCCAATCCCTACGTCACAAAATCTCTATACACCACTTACGTAAGACCAATCCTTGAATATGCTAGTCAGGTTTGGTCCCCCTTCTATAACTCCCACTCAGCTCGAATTGAAGCAGTACAACGAAGATTCCTCCGCTTTGCCTTGCGCAGCTTGCCTTGGTCTGATCCCTTTATTTTACCCCCTTATGAAGACCGTCTACAGTTGATTGACCTGCAAACCCTTGCCCATCGTCGTACAGTTGCTGACATTTTATTCATCCACCATCTTATCACTGGTACCATTGATTCTCCAGCCTTGCTCGAGTTAATAAACATAAATACTAATCCCTGTAACTTAAGATCTATCCCCTTCTTCCACATCCCTACGCACCGCACCAACTATGGTCACTTTAACCCAATGTCCAGAATGTTACGTTTGGCAAACACAGCACAACATATCCTTGACTTCTCCCTTAGTTCCCCCTCCCTTAGACGTACTCTATACAGCTTCTCACCCTAAATCCTCAACCTTCTTTAATTTAACTTAATTTATTTATCGTATAATGTTATAATGTATAATGTATCCGCTAAGCAAATAAATAAACAATTAAATACACAGCCAGTTAAGAATGCACCTGCACATCCCCGAACTTTGCCCCAACCTCCCTTAGTGAATTCTATTCTCCAGTTTCCCACATCCCCTTAATCTCTTAATAATTAAGTCATATTATATATTACAATTTATTTCTTTATTTATGTATCTATTATTATTATACAATTTATTAAATTTGTATCTAATTATTGTTATTGTTATTGTTATTGTTATTTTTTTTATTGTTATTAATATTGTTTGATTTCTAATACTTTGGCAAGTGATACTTGGGTACGTTGAAAAAAAATTAATGGGGGTGGGGGTTATCTTCTGTTTTTCCCTTTTACTAAAGAGGTAGGAATAATTGCCTGAAACAATGACTTAAAATGGGAACCTACATAATTAAAAAGAACAAAACCAGCAACATTTAAAATATCATGCTTTACGTACATCGCAGCTTCTCCAGTGCAATATCGACGTAAGTGCAAATTTTTCCGACACTGGGTAAAAACTCCAAAATTTTACAGTTCCATCAGCTGTCAAAACGAAAATGTATCTTTTTTGGTCTCCAAATTATGGTAATTTTTGTTGGTAAAAAAAGTTGAACGGACAGTTTTTTGATGACGTAGTTGAAGGTTTTCAAAAAAAAAAACTGAGATATAAATCTTTATTACTTATGAACTTATCCGGCTCCCGATCCTTGGAGGGCTTCTGCCTGAGCTATTGTGTTTCCATCGGTTGCAGTCCCTCACACGCTCCCTCCAGTTGTCGAGACCAATCGCTTTTGCGTATGTAACCGCCTGGTCCCTGTAGCGGAGGTTCGGTCTTCCTGGTCGTCTCGGACTTGGGGTGGGATTCGAAGTTTTTCTTGGCTCGAGCGTCTTTTTCCATTCGCTCGATGTGGCCGAGCCAGTGTAATTGGGCCGTTTTGGCATGTTGAACTAAATCCAAGAAAACGAAAGGATTTCTGGGTTTGAGTTGAGTTGTGTCTTTCTTAAATTTTTGAATCACCATTCGCCAAGAAAGAAAAACCTTCCATCTGAAAAACAAACATTTCGTTGATTTATTTCTTACACTAATGCACTTTAGGATTTGTTCGCAAAGTAACTAACAACTATATAAGATCCTAAAGGAGTCTACAAATGAGGTGAGTCGACCACATTCCCTTTGTCCATAACACAAACTTAAAAAAAAAAAAAAAAAATCGATTGAAAATGTTCGCGTCATGTAGCCAAAACTTTGAAGATAGCCCAATTTCGGACAATAAGATGGACATATCAGATGCCACCACATCTCAAGAAGAGTCCACAGGAGTTTCGCAAATAAAATCTCAGTGAAATAACCATTGTCGTTGTCGGGCTGGTGGGCGAGGATTTTAAATTTGCAAATTCCTTGCTTACCACAAAAAAGGAAGATAATGGATTTTTAGATAACGACACTGTTGTTCCAAATGTCTTGCGTCTTGGACAAAAACATACACTCATCACGAGAAAAACACAAATGGGTTGCGTTTTGCGAAGTGAACTAGTGCTGGCAAATAGTCATCCCCTTATGTCACCCACAGCTACTGATTCCGACTCGGAAAATAGCCACTATCAGAATAGAAAGAAAGTATTTAATTTCCCTGATGTTGTTCCAGAGAGTGAACAAATTATGACATCGCCGCCGACTAAACGGATAACATCAAACACTGTGTCTCTTATTGAGACCAAAACTCGCTCAACACAAACCATTCTTTCGGCAAGCTGAGTCCCAAAAACCGATTGAGAGTCTCCCCGATTCGTGCACCCAGTCCGGATGTGATAAGCAGCGAATCGGAGGCTGAAGTATCGCAGTTCCAAGCAGCTGTGGAAGCCAACTACCAATCGGTTGCTTTGATAGCAAAATCCCCAAGCCGTTATCTGCCGAAATCTCTTAGCACTCGCAAGCAAGTTAACAGCATTTCCACACCCGAGCACAGACTCTCGGATGATATATCATCTTTGGACTCAATTTCCAATCACAGCTTCGACGATGACGACGATCTGGAACACAATTTAGCTTCCCTCAGCCCTTCGAGTTCGCTGATAGACGGCCTAAATGACGACCGCGATGATGACTTCCCAGAACTAGACACACCAACAAATCCGCATCCCATAGATCAGATTCCCTTTTATTCGGCTGCAGACAAACGACGTGATTCCAGGAACTGGCAGAAAATAACTCTGCCCGATGGACGCACTCGAGAGATAGATATGAAAGTAATAGAGCCGTACAAACGTGTACTCTCTCATGGAGGCTATCTCAAGGCAGGTGGTCACAATGCGATAGTCATGTTTTGTGCTTGTCACTTACCAGACAGATCTCGTGCTGATTACCATTACGTTATGGACAATTTGTTCTTGTAGGTTGTAAAGACTCTAGACTAGTTGGTGAAGGAAGATTATGTCTTGATATATTTGCATGGTGGATCAAGTCGCCGCAATGTTCCACCCTTTCCATGGTTTAAAAAATGCTATCAACTATTAGATCGAAGATTGAGGAAAAGTTTTAGGAACTTATATTTGGTGCATCCGACATTTTGGTTAAAATCAATAGTTTGGATGTCTCGACCTTTTGTTAGCTCCAAGTTCTGGCGCAAGCTTGTGTAAAAATATGTATAGATATGTAAATGTACCTACCCAAACTTATTTTTTATTTTTACTCAGTAAAACTGACCAGGACATACAAAAAAAAAACAGTAAAAAGTCTTTGAAAATTTCAAAAAATCTTTAATCGAACATGAAGAAAAAACAAACTAGGTTTTTAGCTAAAAATAAAACAATTTAAGCAAATGAAACTAAGCTTCTAAATTGTACCTAAATTTTTGTTCCATTTAATTATTGAATGTGGATTGTGGAAGTTTGTGGAGTACCTAGAATTAAATTTATAGTACCTACATATTAGCTTTTTTGATTTAAGTTAAAAAAGGTTTTACCAAAGATAATATAACAAGTTAGTTGTTATATTATCTTTGGTTTTTTAAACACTTCAGATTTTATGTTGTAGTGAGCTTAGATCAAGCTGCAACAAACTAAACTAAATTACAAAAATAAAAACAATACCTAATATACAAAATTTAACAATAATACAAAGAAATTTAAAGTATCTTAAACAGTAGATAAGACAGTCAAGATCGTGGAGCACTGGTTCTAAACAATGTTTTTAATCCCATTTTACCTACGTTAAAATCAACCGAGGAAGAGTTTAAATAAAAAAGCTTACACATACGGCTTAGAGGTTCATGTATTCCGTAGTTAGTTCGATGAAAATCGACGTGTAAAAGTTCAAATCTTCGCAGCTGGTGAGATCCTCCGCGATAATTTATGCCAATATAGGCTAACAAGTCAGGAGCATCAATTTGGCCACTCATAAGTTGATGAAGAAATATTAAGTCATTATTAACCCGCCTTTGATATAAAGTTTGGACCTGCAGTAGCTGGATCCGATGTTCATATGGTGGGAGGTTGTAAGGATCAGCCCAAGGGAGACCCTTCAGAGCGAAGCGAATGAATTTATGTTGTATTGATTCAATACGACTTTTATGAATTTCATAGAAGGGAGACCAAACTTGAGAGGCATACTCAAGATGAGGTCGTACATAACAGTTGTATAGAGAAAGAGTAACATATGGATCGTTAAATTCTTTTGCCCAACGTTTTATAAATCCAAGCATAGAGCTCGCTTTTTTAACAATATAATTTATGTGTTCTGTGAATTCTAAATTAGAGCTAAACTGAACACCCAAATCCTTGAAGCTAAAGACACGGCACAGTTTGTGCTGGGAAATAGAATAATTAAAAGCACTTGCAACTCGTTTTCTTGAGAAAGTAATTGTTTGGCATTTAACAGGGTTTAGGGAAAGACCGTTTTTATCACACCATAAAGTAAAGCTGTCAATATCAGCCTGCAAGAGACTGTGGTCATGGTCACCACTTATGGTCTTGAAAATTTTCATATCATCAGCAAATATAAGAATTTCACTAGAGCGAATGCATGACACGACATCATTTATAGCTAGAATGAATAGAAAAGGGCCCAGATGACTTCCCTGAGGTACACCCGATTGAGCGTTAAATGGGTTTGAAAGAGAGTGTCGAAATTTCTCCTGGTATGATCTATTTTCAAGGTACGATTTTATCCAATATATAAAAAAAGGTGGGAAGCCGAAAGCTTTAAGTTTGAATAAAATGATATTATGACTAAGTTGATCAAATGCTTTAGAAAAGTCAGTGTAAATGCAGTCAACTTCATTACCGTTCTCTAAAGCATTGGAGCATTTGTGTAAGAAAGTAAGAAGATTTGTTACCGTTGATCTTCTTTGCATAAATCCATGCTGTTTTTCGCATATTAAATTTTTACTATGAAATGCCAAGCTTTCACAAATAACTTTTTCAAAAAGTTTCGGTATACAAGACAGTTTTGATATTGGCCTATAATTCCTTATATCGTTCCTATCACCCTTCTTGAAAACTGGAGTTAAGAATTATTTTTTCCATAAGCAAGGAAACTTCCCTGATTTTATAGAAAGCTCAAATAAAGATTGAAGGGGCTGAACTAATATATGTCTACACCTTTTTAATACTATTGGGGGAACTCCATCTGGACCAGACGAATAATCATCATTTAAAGATGAGAGATATTCTAAAATAGTGCTCAGGTGCACAGGCATATTATTACAACTCGTTTGGGAATAGATATGTAAATTTTTAAAATAACTTTCGTCAACAACGACAGGCGTATCAACGAAGGAATCATAAAAATTATTCGCAAATGCGTTGCAAATATCTGTATTATTTTGTAACGAACAATTTTCGTATACGAAATTCGCCGGATAGCCGTCCGAATTCTTCTTTGAGTTGACAAATTTCCAAAATGACTTAGGATCCTCTTTTAAAAAGCTTCCCATTTCATTTACGTAATTAGTATAAAGATCCCTTGAAAGAGTTTTGAATTCTTCAAAAAGTGCAATATAAGAACTATGATCAATTTGTAAATTAGTTTTTAGGTAAGTTTTCCACGCCCTATTTCTCTTGTTACGAAGTGATCTGAGCTCTTTCGTGTACCATGCATGGCAAATGTTCGAGTCTTTCGATAATTTTAAGGGTATAGAAGCATTCATGCAACTATAAAAGATTGAATAAAAACTAGAAACTGCCTCATCCATATTAGTACATGTTGATATTTTACCAATATCAGAATTAACTAGTTTTTCAGAGAGCAATTGATAGTCAGCCTTTTTAAAGTCAAATATATATGAGCAATCATAAGAATTACTATTTACTGTGAGATGATTAATCAAGTCAAGGAAAATATCCAGGGGAGGATGGTCATTATCTATATTAGTAATCCCAGAACTAGATTTTAGAACAAGAGTACTAATAGCGTCCGAGGAAAATACTAAATCGAGAACTCGATTTTTAGAATTTTTAATACAGCTTACTTGCTGTAAGTCAGTAGTACTAATTTTAGAAAGAAAGTTCATTAAAAACTGCGTCAGAACTTTTAGGGGGTATGTATGCATTTAGTATGTAAATATATTTTGACTGTAAAGTTATTTTTATACAGATTAATTCGATGGATAACTGGAAAGGAAAAGAAACAAAAGAAGATACAAAATTATTACGCACAGCAATCAAAACTCCACCTCCCATTTCTTTTGGCTTATCAACATGACGATCTTTTCTGTAAACTAAAAACTCTTGACAAAAGAGTTCCGTGTCCAAGAAACATGGATTAAGCCAAGTTTCTGTCAAAACAAATATGTCATGTGGAAGCGCCTGAGAGTTGATATAAATATCAGCAGTTTTGCTGCGAAGCCCTCTTACATTTTGATAAAAGAGGGTAATTCTATCTAGTTTTTTTGATGGTGTAACAATTGGTAAGGATTATTTAAGTTTGTTCTTTCTTTTAATAGTAAATTCCTTAATAAGAACTTCACTAGGCCAGTTACTCCTATCGCAAATTGCATCAAAGTACGAAGACTGCGTTACTATTTTAAAAGATGACACGAAACTATTTGCCTTACTTATTTTGGTGCATTTAATGGAAGTACTGTTAGGTATACAATTTTTAGAGACTAGATGAGATATAATATCATCAGGAATAATATCAGGTTCCAAACGAGAAACAAACATTGTTTTAGGTTTAGATACAGCTTTTATAGTCCTCGAATCAATGCTAGCGTCAGCTATAAGCACAGGACTCTCATCGGAGACTGTACATGGACTCGTCATTGAATTTTGATTCTCACTAACGACAGAACCAGGTAACTGCAGATCTGAATCATTCCTGAGATTTGTGCGTTTGGGGGGTGGACCAGAGTTTTTAACTACTTTGGAGTTATCACGACTCCTTTTATTACTTTTATTCCCAACAGGTACGAAATCGGTTGGTACAGCTGAGCTAGATTGAGCTTGTAGGTCTTCATTATTTTGCAAGATCTCAATAGGTTCCTGTTGTAAGTCATCAGTTGATGTGGATATATCGACTTAATTGTTGCTATAAGTGAATGAATTCATTTTAGCGACTGCAGTGTTGAAATTAATGAGTAGTTCTTCGAAACCTTTTGAAATTTTATTAATGTCTGTCTTAAAAGAGGACATTTTAAAAGCGAGCTGGGACAAAGATAAGTTGCGGCAATCGGTGCAATACCAATAAGCAAACTTGGACTGGGTTATTTTTTCGATAAATGCATTTGTTGAGCCAATGCATTTCAATAAATTAAATTGAGTGGCGCAACAGCTCATGGAGAACCAGGGCCTAGTGACTTACAACTCACAACCATTCCTGTGTGCGTGTTTGTTGGTAGGAATGGAGGGGACCTACAGTTTTTTGCCGAGTCCGAACGGCTAAATGAGAAGCACTTTTTCATGACAAGTATACTCTTGAAGGATTTGTCAGTTCCTCGCAAGAGGCAGTACTTCGAATAAAACATTTCTGTTTTTAGGTGGCACGGCTGGGAATCGAACCCACACCTTCGGCATGACAGTCCTACGCACTAACCACCAAGCCACGAGGTACTACAGCCAATGCATGCCAATGCATTTAGCATGGTAAAGATTACCACAAGGTCCGAAACAGGCAAAAAGTGGGGTAGGGTTAGAACTTTCAGTGCAAGTTTTTGCAGAACAAGCCATATTTAAAAAAAAAAACTATGAAAATAAGAGAAACGTTAGAGAAATTAATTTAAAAAATAAATAAATTTGTGAGAAATGTAAAAAAAAAAAAAAAAAAATATTGTAATGACCAGGAACCGAACCCACGCTTCGAAGATTTGAAACCCGCTCAACCTATCACCTAGGCTACCGAGCTCACGATTTTTTAAGTTCCACAATTATTATAAATAGAAATTATTAAATAATTTTAAAGTTAAACAGATAAAATATGATTGAAATTAATTTATTAAATGAAAGAGACGAAACTACTTTGTGTATGCTTAGAGTTTGATATGAAAAAAGGAAACAAAAAGGAAAGTAGCGGAAAGTGAGATAAAATACTAATACATGTACTACCTTATTCAAACAAGCATAGGAATAGAAATTAAATTAAATACAACTAAACAAGTTTAAACTAATACAGTATTATACATCTATGAAAGGAGTAGGTAGGTAGATATTATCACTCAAAATTAAATTAGAAAAAAAACAAAGAATTCATACCAAACACTTTTGTTTGTTAAAATTTAACACAATTTACAATAACTAAACACATTATTAATTGAAATTAACAAATAATATCACTAAGGGAATGAGTTTATTAAAATTTAAGTATTTAAAACTATAAAAATTCAAGCAAATAAACAAAAATAAGCACGAGCGATATTAAACACAAGAGACACAATCAGAACCAGTGCTGTCACTATTTTACTTTTATTGTGATATACTTACTTTTGTTAAATTTTTGGCTTAAAACTTCAAACACCCAAGTGAGCCCCAAAGAACAGCATTTCACAGTTGGAGAAGTATGATTTGTGATAATTGATAATGTGGTTTGGCTGTTCCACTTTTTTCTGTATATAAAAAGGAGAAAATATGATTTAATTTTAATATCAATACCTAAATTAATGTTATAACTTACCAAAAACCTCCTTTAAAGATTACAAGTGTTCCAAGAACTTTTTTTCCCAAATGACATCACCACAAGGTAAATTTATCCCCAATTTATCCACATTTGAGTTCAATTCAAACTGATTTGAGTTTAAATTTAGGATTTCTGTTCAATTTCTTTTTCTTGTTAACATTTTCAGTGGGTTCATATTTAAAACAAACTCGCTCATATTCATTTTATGTTAAATACTTTCAAGTGGGAACAAAAATTAAACAGGCCTTTCAAAAATCAAAGTCAAGCTAGTTTGAATCACATACAAAAATTATTTACTAGTTCTGATGAAATATTCAAACATGAATGGTTTTGACTTAAACACACTTTACTTTAAAATAATAGTATTTTCGCATTTGAACAGATTACAATTAGGTTTAAACCGAATTCTATTTGTATTAGTTAAACATATAATCAAACATGCATCTTTTTGAATAACTCATAGTTCAGTTTTCTCAGTATACGTCATAAAATTAGCCTTTCTGTGTGCGTTTTATATTTTAATTTATATCATTGACAAAAAAAAAGTTTCCTAACGAAATTCTTAAGATCTCATTTCTGCACTAACGGTAGCTTTTAAATAGACATCATCGTTATTTTAATCAATTTCATAAGATTTTTTTACAACCTAACGAATTCTCATATTTGTGTATTCCTTTTTTTCAAAATAATTTTGTGATATTAAATATAAATTGAAGTATTTTGTTATTTTATGCTTAATATGAGTATACCTCTTTTTGTGTACTGTGTATTGAAACATTCCTTGTAAAAGTATTTAGGGCCTTCTGGCCGAGTTTTTTTTTTTTTTAGACATTCATTATTTTAAACATTTCGAGTGAATGATGAATTTGGATTGGAATTTATTTCTGTGTGCAATTACATAAAATATTATAGAGTATACGTATTCCTATTCACACATTTAGATTTCAAGATTACATCGAATATTATGTAGATTTTATATCAACACAATAAAAAAGATACATAAATTCCACTTTCCACATCTTAGTACAGCTCGTATAATTCACGATTGAATCTTCTCCTTTCTCTCTCTTCGCATATAGGACCAAATATCCGCCGAAAATTTTTTCTCTCGAAAGTGCCCAATATCAATTCCCCTTTTTTACTTATCGTCCAGCGTTCAATCGGCGCGTAGAGCAGAACTGGTGACATTAGGGTTTTTTAAAGCGTGCACTTTGTCTTTCGAGAAAAGAGTTTTGAACCCACTTTATTAGCCAAAATAACACCGGTTCGGTAGGGTAATTTTTCATCGGATTTCCACAAAGTTGTCGTTCGTGGAATTGACGTTTGTTCCGAGGAAGATTACTCCTGTCTACCTCAAAATTACTGCTACCAATAGTGACGTTCTGTCCTAGACGATGGACAGATGAGGCTTTGTTTGTTGATAGCGTTTTGTCCTCATTCACTTCAACACCAACGCGTTTTTTTCTGTTCATCAATAGCTGTGAATGCTTCTAGTACAGCTCGGTTGGAGCAGCTGAGGATGGCAATGTCGTCCGCATAGTCAAGCAGTTGAGAAGACCTGCTGAAGACAGTTTCATCCAGGTTCCAAGATTTGCCTCAATTTGAAGATTTGGTGTGTCTTTGATCTGTCTGGCCTGAAGCAACACTGGCACGCGCCGATCATAGTGTTGCAGAACATTAAGCAGGAATATGCTTCTGTAGTTTTTGCAGAACATAGTATGATCGCCTATTTTGTAGATCGGGCATATGGAGCTATTTGACCAGTCGTCGGGCATACTTTCCTCCTCCTACACTCTTGGTTGATGAGGTGGTGCAAGTACCCTACCAGCACATTTTCTCCTCACTTGAAGAGTTGTGCAGATAGGCCATCCTAGCCGGTGGATTTATTGTTCTTAAGCTTGTGGATGGCTATCTTAACCTCTTCAGAACTGTGCCGAGATTCAGCTATTTCAGCGAGTGAGATGAGATGACTCGCCTTACTCGCCGATTCATCTCACTTCACTCGCAAAAGTGATTCAGCTATTTAAGTGAAATGAGTAAGTCCGAATTTACTTTCGAACATGAGACAAAGAATAAATATAAAAGAGCCAAATTCAACCTCCTTGTCACACTCGTACGTTTGATATTCTGTTTCACATTACCACTAATGGTAGCGAAATTAAATAACAAATACAACAATGTAAACATTGAAATATTAATAATGGAGTATCTTTTGTATCAATTTTTTGTTTGTCGTAATTAAAATTGAATGTGAGTTTTCACCCTTGAGAAATATAATTCTATTATAACTACATATGTGCATATGATAATAAAATAAAATTTTACAATCAATAAAAGGCTAGTTATTTTTACCTACATTGTTGTTTTTTAATTTAATTTCCTATCCATAAATAAGAATTCTTGAGATAAGCACACACTCCAAAAGTGGAAATTTACCAACACATACACCAAATCACTGCGGAAATATCTGGCGAGTAATCTGACAATTCATTTCACTCGCTCACTCACTCACTTTTTCTAGCTGAATCGATTTTCGACGAAAAGTGACTCATCTCACTCACTCCCTGCGGTTTCGAATTAGCTGAATCTCGGCACTGGGCGCTGGGATTGAATTTTCATTCATTGACTAGTCGTGGTCTCATGCTTCTTTGTTCTGTTGTCACTTCCTCTACATAATGTCCATTTGGCAGTTGTTGGAAATGCTGCTTAAACACGTCTACAATTCCCTGTGCTTCGTTGATTGAGTTCCCCTCGCTGTTTCGAAGAGCTTGCATGCTGGTCCTATAACCAAATGCCAGTTGTTCAAGATACCTGAGCTGAGAGGCTCCGGATGTTTTTTTCTTCTAACGCAGGGTTTTTTCTCTTTTCTCGGTACTCCTTTCTTGCTGCTCCTGTTTTCCGTTGCTGCATTTGCATTCGAGCATTTTCCGTCTCCTATTTCAAAACTGCGCATTCATCATCATACCACGGGTTCTTTTTTCTAGGTGGTTGATAACCTGTGGTGGTCTCGCCTATATCCTTAATAATGTCGTTGTATTGGTTCCATTGGTTGTTGACGCTTATGGCTGGAGTGGAGGTACGGCAGAAAGTTTACCGGTCAATTGCTCACTGTAATCTCTGGCTTTCTCAATGTTGAATTTCTTCTTTTGGGCGGTCTTCGCTTTCTTTTTGTTAGACAGTTGGGCTCTGTCTTTGTCTTTTTCACAGCAAGAAAGTGGTCGAGTCCACGTTTACACCTCAAGAAGTTCGAACGTCCAAGATGTTCGATGCGCGCCTTGCGGCACGTGGTCGATTTGGTTGACGGTTCGACCATCTGGAGATCACCAGGCTGTTGTGTGCATCTTTTACCTGGGAAACCTAGTGTTACTTATCACCGTATTATGTGCTGTAGTAAAGTCGATTAATCGGAAGCCATTATCAGTTGTCGTTTCGTAGAGGCTTTGCTTCCCAACTAATCCGCCTATTTTCCTCCCCGACTTTAGCATTGAAGTCTCCGAGTACGACTTTCACATCGTTCCATAGACTCCATCCAGGAGATCGTAAAACTCCAGAGCATTTATGCTCTCACAATAACCACAACTGTGACTTTTTCAGTGCTTATGTGCTCTATATCCATGGCTGAAGGAACTGTCGTCAGCTTGAAAAGTATAAATAGAAGTTAAACTTTCGCGACAAATTCAGTTGGCTACGTGCTCTCGTGGAATGGAAATCGAAGTGATTATAAAATATAAGTGTTTCAAAAAGGTAAAAATTTTCAATACAAATTGAATTTGGTAGCGTAAACACTGCTACAATTCTGGTTATGCTGAATCGGAATGATCGTCGTCACTACCTCCATATATTACGTAGATCTTTTAGTGAAAAGGTGAGTTTTATTTCGTTAAATTTATTTATTATTGCTAGCAGTTTTCTCTAATCTTATAGAGCAATGGTCAATACTATTTGTGATTTTGAAAGTGATGATGGCCTATCCCTTGTTTGGAGATGATTCAGTTGAAGACAAAAACTATCAACTGGACCTAGTTGCTAGCTAAAGTCAAACTGGTATCGTTGAACCAACTATGGCGGATCCTCTACAAGATAGCTTGGCAGCTGAAGCAAAAAATGTACTGCAAGATAGTTCCGCAAATACTACGGGGGATCCACTGCAAAAAAATCCAGCATCAGTCGAATGGAACTGAACATGAACTGCAAATACATAGGTTGAAATCAGCTTCTTACTTCGTGATCAGTAAAGGGATCAAATTTTGCACCGAATAAAAGGCCGAGCAATCTTTCAGAATGGAAAAGAGAAGTTCTCAAGAGGCTTAGGGAAACAGGTGTGCCATACACATCGAAAAGTGGACAAGAGATACCTGCCAAGGTCTTGCGACCAAGAACTTGCAACAATTGTTGGAATCTTAATAATGGAGTTTGGAGTATCTTGTGTTTCAATTATTCTTTTGTCGTAGTTAAAGTTTAAACATAAAAAGTCTACTAGTGCCAAAAGGGAATAGAATATAATTTTATTTAATATACATATCTGCATATGATAATAAAATAAGATTTAAGAATCAATAAAAGGGTAGTTGTTTTATTTACGTTGTTTTTTTTTATATTTATTTCCTATCAATGAATAGGAATTCTTGAGAAAAGCACACATACCTATCCAAAACTGGAAATTTACCAACACTACACCAAGTCACTGCGGAAATATCTGGAGAGTAATCTGACATTTCACTCGCTAACTCACTCACTTTTGCTAGCTGAATCAAAGTGGCTTATCTCACTCACTCCCTGCGGTTTCGAATTAGCTGAATCTCGGCACAGGCTGTGAAAATACTCGTTCTGTGTTTGAAGAGACTTTTATTTTCAAACCACCATTGAGGAGGATATGAAAATATTTCAGCTTTGAAAACTGTTTTTATTTAAGGGTAAAATAGGTTCATCGTGTCCTGTAACCCCGGCTGGGGCATAGGGCGTCAACAAAACGTCTCCGTCCTTCACCGTCTGCTGCAAGGTATTTTAACTGTGGCGGCGTCCTTCTCTGGGATTCTACTTCCGCTAAGACAGTTGATTTCCATGTTGTTCTTGGTCTTCCAACCCACCGTGACCCTGTGGATTCCATTCAAAGGACTGCAACGCCATTTACGCTTTCTTATGTCGACGTCAAGCCACTCTTGACTTGTCCTGCGCCACAATTTCTCGTTTGATATTATTTGTGGCCAGTGATTCTTTAGGAAGTGGCGAAGACAGCTATTCACAAGAAGCCGCAATTTCCTCGAAATGACTTTCCGGGTTTCGCAAGCATATAACAGCACGGATTTGATATTAGACTTGAAGAATCTCAACTTAGTGCGTAAGGAGATTTGACTGGATCTCCAAATTCAGAACAGAGTACCGAAGGCAGCACGAGCTTTATTCATTCTACTTTTAACGTCCAGATCCATACCACCGTTTGCAGAAATAATACTACCAAGGTTGTTAAACTGTTCGACTTCTTCCACTGGCGTCTCTTGTAGATTAATACGCCGCTATGTGGAGTGGCCTCTGAGTATTATTTTTGTCTTTTTGCTGTTTTTTCTAAGACCACTCGACTCTCCCTTCACTTGAAGTGTTTGGCACATCCCGTTCAGCCCACTGATGTTTTTTGCCAGTAGACATAGTATGTCATCGGCACAGTCTAAATGACTGAGCCTTTCGAACGGTATCCATTGAATGCCCTGTCGCTCAGCTGTACCAACACTGGCCGTCAATACGTCGTTCATCGCCAGCGGGAAGAGAATTGGCAACAGAGCATCCTGCATCCCCTAAGGCTAAGGCTTTATAAAGCACAGTACACAAATCTAAGTATTATACTGCGCAGCTTTTCAGTCGAAAATAAAAAATGGCTGTGAGCGTGAGGAAGAAAATACACGTAAAAACAACAAACAAATTAAAATTAAAATTATCAGAAATAAAAATGGCTGGGAGCGTTATGACTTAAATACACGTAAAAACAACAACAAATACTGACAATTGACACAAATTTTGATATACCTATGCGCAGAGGAAACAAAAATCAAAACTCTAATGATATAACCTTTAATGTGTATACTGTGTTTATATGGCACTTGGGGAATACGTCAATGTCAAATGACAGAAAAAAATACTTCGACAGGTAAATCACTTTGAGCGAAAACAATCTTGGCGGCAAAACTGATTTGATACAAAATATTATATTGCAAGTGTTTAAAAAAACATATTAAACGATATAAAAAATGTATTTAATTGTTTATTTATAAAAAAAAGCTGTATTTAATCCTTAAAAATATTGAGCCGTGAGAATACCGATAAATTGCTGCATACAAAACTGTTCCACCAACAAATTCAACGCAGAAAAGTGCAAATTTTACAGTTTTTCTCGAATATGGAGTAGAACTCCGAGATTGAAAAATCTCACCGAGGAAAGTCGCAAGCAATGGTTAGCAGCAATCAATAGAAAACAACTCAATACCAAACTAGCGCGCGTTTGTTCCAGGCATTTTATTTCAGGTATTTAAGAAATTCGAAGACAATGAAATGTCTAAAATCTAAAATAAAGGCAATCTGGATAATTTAAATCCAGAAGAAGAATCCAGAGCTGTTAGCTGGAAGATTTGAACGCCAGAAGAGACGTAATGCTAGTAAAGCTATACGAGAAACACAAAATGGTAAACTTTTAATTGTATGCCAAGATTGTTTTTAATATCCTTTCTATCTATTTTAAGTTGCACTGACCAAAACGAAGCTGTCCAAAGTTAAGAAGTACTTGAAACTGTGAAGTATTCTTGGAAGAGGAAACATTTTTAGAAGAAGAGTACTTACAGGAATATTTTGATGAAATAACTCCTGACAAAGAACCGTCTCATAAATCAATCGGTAAATTATTATCATTAAACATGTTATAAGAATGCTACTAAAGTTCTTTCAATTTTATTTTAGGGGACTCAAACGGACTTAGGAATAAAAGATATCGATGGGTTACAGTCAGCAATTCAGAAAAAGGATCTGCTTTTAGCTAAAAAAGAACTTGAAATAGTTGAATTCCAAAAACAAATGAAAAACCAAAAATGGGCATAGAGTTTTTTGAAGAAAGTCAAGACAAGACTCGTTATTTCACCGAATTGACTAAACAAATTTCAAGTTCTTATTATAACGCTTATGAGACTTCGACTGGATCCACAGTACACATATTAAAGGTAATATCATTAGAGATTTTATTTTTGTTTCTTCTGCGCATATATCAAAATTTGTGTCAAATGTCAGTATTTGTTGTTGTTTTTACGTGTATTTAAGTCCTCACACTCCCAGCCATTTTTATTTCTGACAATTTCAATTTTAATTTGTTGTTGTTTTTACGTGTGTTTTCTTCCTCACGCTCACAGCCATTTTTTATTTTCGACTGACAACCTGCGCGTATAATACCTTAGATTTGTGTACTGTGGACTGGATCTACCCTTCACATTACTGGGTTTTATGTTTGGAATATCTAATTCCACAGCGTCGAAAAAATTTTACCATTTTGTTCTTGTTCTAAGTTCGGAACTAGGCGCGTTCGTGTCCAGGCCCGATAAAGATGTGAGGCTGCATTACACGCCTGAATATTTTACAAGGCTTTTTGGAGGCAAATAAGCTGTAATTGTAGACTGCTACGAGATTCGAATCGAAAAATCTGGTAAGGTTTAAACATTTTCACTACCCAATATTTTATTAATAAATTTTTAACATTGTCAACCTGTTGCAAGGGCTTGTACATATTCTTCATATAAAAGTACAGATACCGTGAAGTATATGATAGGCATATCTCCAAGTGGAGCTGCCATATATACTTCCAAGGGATATGGCGGGAGAAGTAGTGCTCATCTTAGGATCCATATAGGGCGAGTTATTGGAACGTTGCGGCAAAAATATTTGATTCTGACCAATACTCAACCTTTAACGGCCATTTACAAAAAAAAAACTGATGCGAACGAAATGTATATGGACGCTATAGTGACACCTGGGGGTCAATTCTCGATCTGTGAAACTGTGAAATGAAAACAAACTTATCATTTGAGTTTTCATAGAGTTTTATCATTTTATCACTTCACAACCACGAAGAAGGCGATTCCCGAACTCATTATGAGAAACAGCTGTCAAACTGAGTACTAAAAAGTACTAAAATAAAAAAGCCACCTCTTGCTCATAGAAAAAGATTATTGTGACGTCATGAAAAGACCAAGATGGCGACTTAGGTGTTTCAAATGAGCACAATTTGTTTCCGTTGATCATTTTTCTTTTCACAGGTTTTCACAGAGTGAAATGATTGTGATAAACGAATTATCATATGAAAACATTTTGGCATTTGTTTTCATTTTTTAAAATTTCGAGAATCGCATTTGGCGTAAAGGCGTTATCATATTTATCACTTCACATTTTTACAGATCGAGAATTGACCCCCTGGGGCCTATAACACAATATATAAAGTGCTTGTTGAATAAGTGAAATTCAACAACTTTTTAAAATTTTTGTAACACGGAACAACAAGCCTAGGAGAACTTGAACAATTGTTTTGACTTCTTTCAACAAGTGGGAAATTTCATAAATTCACCATTTCTGTAACTGGAAACAACAAGAGTTTGAAAAATAGAAATAGAATAGACAAAGTTCTGTCAAAGCCTTATATCTGTCAAAGCTCATAATATTTAACAAAATTGTAGAATTTCTACGAATTTTATTTTTTTATATGAGCTTTGACAGAACTTTGGGCTAAATTCGTAAAAACTCGTAGCTTTGGTAGGTACGCGAACAGACATACAAATAGGAAAATATACCTATTCAAATAAAAACTTGACATTTTAAAAGAACCACATGTATTGTCATTGTACGGTGAATCAAAATGTTTATTAATCTTATCTACTGAAAAAGTAAGAGCTAACAAGCAAAGCGCTGATTTTAGATGAAATGTTTTCTTTTTTTCGGAAACTTTTCGACTCATCGCGTAAGAATTACTTGTTGAACCAGTTCAACAAGTCGAGGGAAATATTTTCAGTTGACAATTGTTGCGGTTTTTATTGAGTTACAGAAATGATTTTCACTTGTTGAACAAACATAGTTGAACAAGTAATTGTTGACTAGTTGACTTGTTGTTCTGTGTTATAGGCGCTTTACTAAGTTTAAGTCCGTCTATGTTGTTTCTCCTACCCTAAACATTGATGATTAAAGCAAATATTTAAAAAAAAAAACCACAGTTAAATTTTTGTTAATTTGATTGAATTGGTATAAACATTTCAAAGAATTGAAAATAAATGAAAGGTTGAAAAATACTGAATTTATATTTTTTTATAAAATAAATAACAATTTTGCGAAGCGGTGAGTAGATACAAAAATAGCCAAAGCTTGACTTTGATATAAATATTTGAAGTTGAACTTGAAAATAGTAGGAGTGCCTTTCATTCATTTTGTATTTGTTGTCGCTGATTTTAAGGATGCAACAGTTCTTATCACTAAGTGTTCCATCAAGATTTTCACCATTTTTTAAACTAAACGGATATTTTACTTTCACAGGCACAAGGCCACAACACTCACATTCAAAAATTGCATCTGGCGTAGCAGCATAAAAACCAATGGTCTTCGTTAATAAAAATTCGGCAAATTCTCATTTTGCAGTTCAAATGTTCACTGCCCAAAAATGTTTCAACATACTTCACTGCTTGTTTTTCATTTTTTTGGCCGTAAACAGTTGCAGCAGTTGAAAATGTTGATGTCTTGCATATTTTTCTTTTAATAAACTCATTGAAGGATTGTCTATTTTTGTGTGTGCTACTTCCTTGAAAATAGATGCAGTAATTCGTCCAATGCGAAGTTTTTGTCATATGTTTTTGGGTTACAAAGACTGTAATCTCGTAAGATATTCTATTTTTTTAAGCAACATTTGATGACATCGAAAAATTCAAACTTCTTCCCACTATTTCCAAGTTTTTTTTTTAATAGGTGGTATATTTTTCTCGCTTGTTTCACACACTATAAAATATTTTACTAGCGTTGATGCTGCAGGGAAAACATCTTTCTTAAGTGTGTTTAAAATCTCGATTTTTTTCTTATCGTCAATCTCGGGAACGATACCAGAGCTTGAACTTAATGATAGATTTTTCTTGAAATTAATATCTTGAATTGTTGAATGCATCTGGTTTTTGATTGGAGCTCTACGCCAATAACAGGCTACATCAGTAACCGAAACCTAAAACATCCATACATTCACATTTATAAAAAATAGAAAATGCTAATAGAAAAGCTAAAATATTTCACATGAATGTGTGAAATTGTATGTGTTTACGTATCAAGTGTTATTTTCCAGGCAAGTATTTTTTTAGATTACTTACAGCATTAGCATTGGATCCTCTATATATACTTTCCAGTGCAAAAAGCACAATCTCTACATGTGAACATATTTCATAAAGACCCCGCTTCACATTGGCAGTGAGCGCACTTTATTTCCCCATCCCCAAAATACCTACATTTTAAGATGGAAAAACAAACTTTTAACCTGAACTAATTAACCAGGAGCAGGAAAATATCCTAAATGCAAAAAAATATAGGTATGTATGCATACATATTTAAACAACAAATCAAATATTTATTTGAATAATCTTCGAACTCAATATGACGAATTTTATTACAACAAATATCATTTTCACTATTATTATTTAAAAACACAATAACGTACAATAGAGTGGGAGGCGGCAATACAAAGTTCCCACCCGACGAGGTAAAGAAAAATTTGGTTATTTTGCATTAGGTTGCCACTGGGTGATATAGAAAAACTTGATCGTCCACCCTGTATCCTGGTCAGACCGGCTAGCCGAAGTGGTCAAAAAAGGTTATTGTTATTGTTAGGACATCATTTCATTATATGGCCGTTAAGCTCTAAACCATGGGGTTTGCGAGATATTCGACTTCAAAGCACGGAAAAGAAAAATAATGCAACTCCGCATTTGGACATTGTCTTCCTACTCAACATCAATGTGTTTTCGTATGTGACCGTTAAACTGTAGACCATGGGGTTCGAAAGATATTTGGCAAAAATGCTTTAGAACAATAATGCAATTCCGCATTTGGAGCTGGTCTACCAAGTCAACAGTAATGTGTCGTACATCGTTGAAAAGGTTATATGCGTGATGCATGTACTTAATTTTGTTGTATTGACGTTAAGCTATAGATATTTGGCATACAAAAAGGCAAATAGAAAAATAATGCAGTTTTGCATTGGGTGCTGCACAACCTACTCAACACGAATGGGTTGAAAAGGTTGTTATGATAACATCATTTTATTATTTGGCCATTAAGCTCTAAGCCGTGGGTTTCGAAAGGTATTTAGCTTGGTATGGATGGTATTGGTTTAAATTAATTAAAAATTGACCCAGTGTGTGATGATCCGAAGCAGCCTCCCTCTCAAAACTTATTCCATCCAAACTAAGGTAAATAAGTTTCGAAAATCATGGTTAAGAGCTTAATGGCCATATAGTAAAATGAAGTTCTCATAATAACCTTTTCAACGATGTACGACACATTACTGTTGACTTTGAAGACCAGCTCAAAATGCGGAGTTGCATTATTGTTCTATAAAGTGTTTTTGCAAATATCTCTCGAACCCCATGATCTACA